>CM077155.1:19304988-19507368 GCA_039583875.1 Platanthera guangdongensis | reverse complement strand
ACAGACGGTTTTTGGGTATGTATACCTTATTTAACACGTGCCTCGAGTGCATGTCATTTGTGTTAGGGTTGCTGATTAGCCTAAGGTAGACTGTCCCCACTTGAAATTAGGCACAGGCTAAAGGGCCCTTTGATATAGGCATATATTGTTGCACTGCATCTTATAGTTTGTTCATGAGAAGGGCTTATACTATGACATGTAGTTCACTTAGTGAGAGAGTGTCATCGTGCATTAATATGGTGTTTAGGGTCATATATGTGTACCATTAGTATGACCACTGCATGTATAATTCTTTATTGTCTTATATGCAGTGAATATTGTTGTTTATTATGGTTGCAGTGGCATAGGACATGGCAGCCCACTATTAACAGTAGAGTGCATGAATAAGACACATTCTCCAGCTCGTGTTTGCATAGTAGGCGCATATTCTTATTGCTCAACATAGAGATATATTTGATGCTTGTGATACCTCGCTCGGTTGCTTGTTTTACTACTTTATTATTTATACTGTGATGTGTTGATCTGCAGGGATTTGTACTCCCCTTGATTTATTAGGATGTCGGAGGGACGTGTTTGATCAACTCGGACTGACCTTGTTTTCGTATATTTGTGTTTTGTTGCAGGAGCTTGCACACGCTCGGAGATATTTGCTACCAAATAAGAAATCAAGCTGGTGGTGGCTTTTGTAATCGTATTTTCCATTTGTTGTACTTTCTGTAGTACTTTGATTTATTGGGCGTGTGTACCCCTATGTATTATATTGTACATGAATGTAATGAATAGTTATATTTTATGTAATAAACATTATTTAATAAATGGACTATAAATATGGGCATTAGTTACTAGTACATAGTTTTCTCAGCTGCCACTTCAGTTATAACTAAGCACACTCTGAGATGGTTGATTTATTGTTCATCTTTTGTCATTCCTTTTTTGTGTAAGTTGTATTATGGGGGCCTGGCCAGACCCATGAAATGCAGCAATTGCAATTTTGAAATGTTACACTCTTGGCTGGTAAACTATTTTATCTTCACCAATATCATCAAGTAAATTATGTTCATCTAAGTTTTGGGAGTTGCGGATATGAGAATGTTTAGGTGGATGTGTGGACACATGAGATTGGATAAAATTAGGAATGAAAGTATCAGGAATAAGATAGGAGTAGCGCCAATTGCAGAGAAGATGTGAGAAGCTCGTCTAAGATGGTTTGGGCACCTACAAAGGAGACTATTAGAGGCACTTGTTAGGCTTTGTGAGAGTCTAGTCACTAGGCATGTTAAACGAGGGAGGGGTAGACCAATAAAGACTTGGAATGAAACTTATAAGGAAAGACATGATATACTTGGGCATTAGTGAGATTATGACAAAAGATAGGGCACAATGACGACAAAGGATCTATAGAGCCGACCCCACTATAGTGGGGATAAAGGCTTGAATGTTGTTGTTGTAAGTTTTTGAACATGATATAGATTTAGAATAGTTGTGTTCAATAGTTCTATTGGATCACTGAAGTTGTAATTATGTAAAAATAGACTTATCTTAAAAGGATATTTATCTTTGTGAAAAAACCCTATTGTTAGACAGATGTCCAACATGATAAATCCAATTTGTTTAAAAGTTCTTTATAGAATATGGATCACCCCCAATTTTTGCCGACCCCTTCAAAACTCTTTTTTTCCAAAAAAACAAATTTTGCCACCATTGCACAAGCAAATACATATAAAACTATGTTGGCGGTTGGAATAGAAGTTTTCCCTCCACTGCTATCACGAACAAAGCTTATGGCTAACTCTAGTTGGATAATGACTTCCTACACAAAAGATACAGTCAAAGAATGTTTTGCTAACACTAGCATTGGCCATATCAAAGAATTCTTATTACAAAAATATAATACAAACAAATGAGAGTGTTGATATCAATGCTGATCAAATGACATAATTTTCTAAAATGTATTTCCAACAATAACAATAACACTCAAGCCTTTATCCCACTATAGTGGGGTCGACTATATGGATCCTTTGTAGCCATTGTGCTCTATCTTTTGTCATAATCTCAGTAATGCCCAAGTACATCATGTATTTCCTTACAGTTTTATTCCAAGTCTTTATTGGTCTACCCCTCCCTCGTTTAACATGCATAGTGACTAGATTCTCACAACACCTAATAGGTGACTCTAAAGGTCTCCTTTGTACGTGTCCAAACCATCTTAGACGAGCTTCTCGCATCTTCTCCGCAATTGGTGCTATCCCTATCTTATCCCTAATACTTTCATTTCTAATTTTATACAATCTTGTGTCCACACATCCACCTAAGCATTCTCATCTCCGCAACTCCCATTTTTTGCTCATGTACACAATTCATTGTCCAACACTCAGAATCATAGAGCATCGCGGGTCTAATTGCAGTACGGTAAAATGTATTTCAAACACTAATGATAAAATTAAGTTTCCCTACTAAATAAAGAAAGGATACAATTATCAAAGGGAATCAGTGCAAATGATACATTATTATTAAAGTATTAAATATAATAACTATAAATAATACCACATTAATATTTAATTAGCAGATTCCTTTAACAGGCCTAAATCCACTTTAATTTTCGGGGAATTATATAGGAGATCATTAAGCTCGCTGAAGTGAGTCTCAAGTTGACTGCAGCTGCAATCTTCGTCAAGAACATTAAAATTTTCACAAACATTTTGTTGTAAGCTTCTGTAAAAAATCTGGAGGGCATTATTAGAAGAAATTGCTCGAGTTGATTCCGACAGCACTAGAAACCTATCTTTATTTGCTAGATTGCTCGTCAACTTTTCCTTCAGCAGGTCCGGGAAATTTGATATAGCACTGCTTGTCCCAAAAAACAACATAAATGAACATAGAATAAAGTAAACAGTATGGCCTCAAAGAAAGATTCTCTTTGGTGGGACATTTTTTGCAAAAAAAAAACTATGGCTGAACACAATAGTGTTTGGCTGGTCATGACTGCACAGACCCCAAAACAACATTTTGAGGCTGTAACGTTGCGGCAAGCAGGCGGGCTCATTCGCGATATTAGGATTAGTATTTCATGATTTACGGGTTTTGCCTTGAATTACACTATAAGCTTACTCCTCGTTTCCGGCTCGTATTCTCCCTAGCCATAACAACACAGACTTTAAAGAAAAAGATTTTACAAAAGGCTACACCTCTCATTTTCTTTAGCCATAAGTTTATAGGACTCATTTTCATAACGCAACCGATCTACCAAACCGCCGTTAAATTTAGTTATGAATCATACCTGGAAATGCCCCTAACCAAACCCCAGCAATAGGCAGCATGAACAGATTCCTTGTATCCATCATTGAAGCCGCCTTGTGCAGAAGCTTCTTTCCCTGTGGTTATGCCATCCCTGTAGCCTATCTATGACCTCCTTAAGGGGAAAAAATCACATGACATCATGAAAAATGACTTAATAATAGGCAAAGACATTTCATTTCATATACAAAAAAGGATATTGTATGGAATTGGTTGTGCCTCCTCTCCCATTCCCTTTCCAAGACCAATGAATCACTTGAAAAGCCGTTAGCAATGAGAACAGAAACTTTATCTTCACCCCAAATGTCATTAGAATCATAGTCATCTGTAATCAATCCAATAAATGAAATGCATTAATATGTTATAAATCATTTAAATCAGCATAAGCTCTTTAAAATAACACACAAAAACTGATAATTAAGAAACTTAAGAAAATATCTAATGCAAATCAATGAAAAATTATCTCTTATCATTACTAGGCTTATCCCAAAGTATTTAGAGTTGGATTTATGAATTTACGCTAACTCGTGCCAATCAAATGAAGTACAAGGTGTCAAAGTCCTCAGTATATTATTTTAGAACTTTTCTCTGATTTGCTTTAACTCTAACCATTTTTCTTGTCAATCGTTCCATATCTCACCCACCTGCTCTGTCTACCCATATATCTCCCTCTTGTTGAACTCTCCCTTGTACTGAATATTTTAAGAAACTAGCTACCAAAAAGATTATTTTGGTCTTTCTAGTGTGAAATTCATCATTAGAGATTATCACAATAATATCTTCAAACATTTTCAATCCTCTCACGACAATCGCTCTCTTTCATTAGCCCACCTTTGCTTAGTTGTGCTCTCCGGCTCCCTCTACATTTCCAGTCCTCTTCGGACTATGAAAATTGAGTGATAGTTCATCTTCCCTTGATATACATTCTTTTATTTCAGTGTTATTAGCGTATCTTGGCATATATATAGCATCATCCTTGCCCTTTCCCGCAAAATCACTATCTGCACCTCCCTCATCTGGGAAGATAGTAATGTTGTTCATTGACTTGCTAAGTAAGGTGCTTCTTCTATGCTTACTAGTGACCATCTTGACATACTAGTTTTGATCACGCTACTCAATGTAGTTTGCACCATCACAGCTATTTTTATCTTTTTATAATTTTCATAAAATGGGGATTTGGATACCCTCAACCAACCTCCTAACCAGTTCTAACACTTTTGCACACACCGGAAGTACGAATAATTTGATCTTATTGGGAGCTTACAAGGAGCACCCATGTGATACCTGGCTAGTAGACCATAAGTGCTTTTGCCTGTTATTTCACCTTAAAGTTTTATTATTATTTGCTAACTTAGCAGCCATTGAAAGGTTAAATATTATTTTTAAATGGAAACAATTTTATTTCACTTATCTATATTATTTATATTATTAAAAGAATTCTATTATTTATATTTATGTATTTACAAACGTTTTCATCTAGCTAATGTTATATTTGCAGTCTTTAAATACTCATTCCTTTCTTAATCTTTGGTGGATAAAAGTGGTTCAAGAATGTGAATTCGTGAATTTTAAAATTTAGTTAATGATTCATAATTCATAAATAAACACATTAAAGACCTATTAAGAAATTTAATTGAATGATGAGAATGCAACCATTGGGTCCGAAAAATGCAAGATCAAAAAGCTCTTATGGAGCATAAAAATGGCAAAGCCACATTGAGGAATCGATTATCCATGTGGAGTAAATGAATCTACACTTAGACTTTGCATGAAAGGAGGATAACATGAATCATAATGTGGGTGAGCTGCTTTTATTTCTAAAACCAATAAAGTCTCTCTTTTCCCAAATCGTGAGTTGCAGCAGGGGACTTCACAATTGCATTTAAGCCCTCACTAGTGCAATTATGGACTTCACAAGTGAAGACCAAATATTTTTCACAAACAATATCGTATTTTGATTTCTAGTAAAATGACTTAATTTTGATGAACAAATTGTTGAGTTTATTTGTTGATGATCAATCATAGAACTAATGAAATGAATACAAAATTTGATTTCCAGCCTACTCAAATAGTTGGAATAACATAAAATTTATCTGAGTTCAAAATGGGTCCATACCACAAACATTATTATTTTCAAAATAAGTTGAAAATTATAATTTCATGAATGACTATCCATACATACTATGGTGAATATATACCAATCATCATAGAAATCATGTGTTGGATTTATTTAAATTATCTTATTACTGATCTGTGATCACCTCACTATAGTGGGATAAAGGCTTGAGTGTTGTTGTTGTATTGATCTGGCACAAGAAGAACAATTTTGTCAGTAAGAAGAAAAATAGCATTTTGCGGGAGAGTGTTTGGCCCTAGCATGAAGAAAGAAAAAAAAAGGCATACCATAAGAGGCGCTTTTGGCCAGGATCATCGAAGCAGGAGATGCGAGAACGGTCGATTGAGAGTTGCTTCTACAAGAACTTGAGCTCCGTAGAAGATGGAGAGGGCGGTGAAGCAGCCGATCGAAAGTTATTTTTGTGAGAACCCTAGCACACGGAGATCTGTGAGAAACCCAATGCCAAAGAAGATTAAGTGGACGTTGAAGCAGGGGAATGGGATCCTTTTGTGTGAAAACATGAGCGGGCTGCGTGAAATGAGCTGTGAAATCGCAAACTTGTTTAAAAGTTCTTTATCAAACGTGAAAGCACCCCCTTTTTTGCAAACCCCTAAAAGTCCTTTTTTCGAAGAAAGCTTTTATTTGTCACCACTATGGAAACAAACGCATATAAAACTACATTAGCGGTGGGAATAGAACTATTCCCTCCACCACCGCTATCACAGACAAAGCCTATGGCTAACTATAGTTGGATGATCACTTCCTATACAAAAGACAGATTGTCAAAGAATGTGTTGCTGCAGTAGCATTGGCCCCATTAAAGAATTCCTATTACAAAAAAACATAATACACATACAAATGAGAGTGTTGATATCAATGCTGACAAAATAACATGAATTTTCTAAAATCTATTCCCAACGCTAATGACTAAATGAAGAAGGGATACAATGATCAAAGGGAATCAGTACAAAAGATACATTATTATTAAGGTATTAAATATAATCATTATAAATAATCCCACAACTAGGGCTATCGAATTTTACCTGAATAGGGTTGTTGGATGAGGTCGATTTGCCCGGAAAAGGTTGGCCGTCAACTAGGGCTGTCGAGGCAAGGAGAAACCTTCAATTTCTTGTTGAAAAAAAGAGAGAAAACATCAAACCTAATTTTTGAAATGGAGATATGAGGAAGAAGAACTCATAGAACCATTTCCTCTGACTTACCATAAGCAAACGGATGGGGAAGGTCAACTGAGAGTCGGACAGGAGCTGCATGGAAACCCTAAATTCCAATCGAGAGAGCCGTGAGGGAGATGATTGAGCGGCAGTTTCTCTTCTTATCCAACGACGAATGTGAATATTTAAGGAATCGGATGGGGGGGAGGGGGGGAAGGAAACATTTAGGATTTTAATGAGGGAAAATTAAGGATTTCAGACAAATTATAAAATGTCACTACTTTCTCAATCTTTCAATCCATGTGCTTCCCTCCAGCACAAAATTTGAAATTTCGCCGCACAAAATTTGAAATTTCGCCGCACAAAATTTGAAATTTCGCCGCACAAAATTTGAAATTTCGCCGCACAAAATTTCGTAAACATTTTAAATTAGTTTTATCATAGGGGAGAGACTGCGAGGGTAAAAAATGCCTCGATCCGACGACTGCGAGAACAAGCGGTTGATCGCGATCAAATTCTGAAGTTAACTTTTATTGTCGTATTAAATATACGGATGTTACACTCACGACAATCATTCTCTTTCATTAGCCCACCTTTTCTTAGTTGTGCTCTGGCTCTCCGTTTCGATCATCTTCGGACAATCAAAATCGAGTAATTCATCTTCCCTTCATATACACACTCTTATTTTAGTGTAATTAGCGTAATCTTGACATATATATAGCATCATTCTTGAACTTTATTACAAAATCACTATATGCACCTCCCTCATCTTGAAAGATAGTAATGTTGTTGTTCATTGACTTGCTCAATCAGGTGCTTCTTCTATGCTTACTAATGACCTTCTTGACATACTAATTTTGATCGCGCTACTCTATGTAGTTTGGACCATAACAACTAATTTTATCTTTTTTTAATAATGTTTATTAAATGTGGATTTGGATACCCTCAACCAACCTCCTAACCAGTCCTAACACATTTGCACATACCGGAAGTACGAATAATTTGATCTTATTGAGAGCTTACAAAGGGGACCCATGTGATACCTGGCTAATGGATCACAAGTGCTTTTGCCTATTATTTCATCTTAAAGTTTTTTTTGCTAGCTTGGTAGCCATTGAAAGGTTAAATAATATTTTAAAATTAAAACAATTTTATTTCACTTATCTATATTAGTCATATTATTAAATGAAATCAATTATATATATTTATCTATTTAAAAACGTTTTCATCTAGCTAATGTTATGTTTGCAGTTTTTAGATACTCTTAATCTTTGGTGGATAAAGTGGTTCAAGAATGTGATTTCATGAATTTTAATATTTAGATAATGATTCATAATTATTAAATCAACACAATAAAGATCTATTAAGAGATTTAATTGAATGATGAGAATGCAACCATTGGATCCGGAGAATGCAAGATCAAAAAGCTCTCATGGAGCATAAAAATGGCAAAGCCACAGAGGAATAGATTATCCATGTGGAGTAAATGAATCTACACTTAGAATTTGCACGAAAGGAGGATAACAGAAATCATAGTGTGGGTGAGCTGCCTTTTATTTCTAAAAACCAATAAAGTTTCCCTCTTTACCCAAATCGTAAGTGCATAAGAATTTTAGAAACAGAGAGGGACAGAGAGAAGGTTCCATCCTTCTCCCCTTGCCCGAACTGAAAGCTAAGATGGTGCTTGTTGGTGACTATTTTGGAGAAAGATGAACTTACAGCGATTACTTGGGAGAATGTCCAGCTGCTGGTTGGTGACTGAACAGGAAATTTTCGGCTAGAAGCAATTGCAAGTCAATAAGGAGAAGAAATTACCTTTAGTTGAGATGTTATCAAACATTGTAGAAACAGGAAGTATGAACTTTAAAGACTGATTTGGAGTTGTGGGTCGGTCAATAGGAAAGATTTTTCAAAGGTAAAATCATTAACTAAGAAAATTGTATATATGTGTTATATGATTGTATTATTAATTAGGACAGTGATAGATAAATTAGTTTTATGTGATTTTATGTAAGATTGCAATATTTGTAAGTTGGGAAAGAAAAAGAAATAAGAAAGATGGTGGCCTACTAAAAGAGGAAGATCCAACTATAAGGGTATAGCCCCCAAGTAGTGAGTTTCTCTCTATCTCAAGTTCAGTATATTTACGTCTTAATATTTCTGATGAAACATGCATGATTATTTTTTAAGTATAATTAAATCTCTAATTTTGATAGAAAATTTGTCAATTAAATACTTTGGGGAGTATTATTGCATAATTAAAAATGAAATTTCAAGTAATAAAGGAGAGGACAATGAAATATTATTCATACGCAGCTGTAGAAAAAGTCATTTCTCCCTCAATTTTTATTGTCTATACATTAAACATCATTCAAACATTCAAGCTATTGGCCCTTCATGACATAGTGTTGTCCAGATTGTTCTTTAAATAGCTTACTAGATGAATACAACATTTTATAGTGTTAATTCTATTTTTTAATGTGAAATTATTTGTTTACTTTAGGCTACTTTCAAACTTTCCAGATTGTTTGAAAGGATGCTTTGTGTGCTTGAATGCATGTAAGCCCTCACTAGTTCAATTATAAACTTCACAATTGAAGACCAAATTTTCTTCACAAATAATGTCATATTTTGATTGCTCGTAAAATGACTTCATTTTGATGAACAAGTTGTTGAGTTTATTTGCTGATGGTCAATCACAAAACTAATTAAATCAATACAAAATTTGATTTCTAGCCTTCTCGTATTTGGGATAATATAAATTTATCTGCGCTTTTTGGCACTTTGCACCCCCAAATTATCCTATTTTGGCACTTTGCACCCTAAATTTTAAAATTGCCACTGTTAAATTTTCTCAACGTGGTCAGCAAGATAGCCCAAACGTCAAATTAATATCTTCGGAACTACTCAGTTCTCACATTGAACCAGCGGAAAACCAAGGAACAAGGGTTACGCCCAACAAACAATGGAAGCACAAGCAGGTCTATTAATCATTTACTTCTTTACACCACGAGGCATACATAGCGAGACATGATTTCGCTAGTATAACAGCTGTAAACAGAAAGCACCAAAAAAATTCAAGCCGGGCGGACAGAACCGGAGTCCGCCGAGACCGCCGAGACCGCCGAGGCCGCCGAAGTCGCCCGAACTAAGCTGCAATCTGCCGAATAGCCACGGAGTCCGCCGAAGCCGCGAGGCCGCGCGGACACACCGTTATTCGTCTCCTGCTGAACCTGAACTGAGGAACACCCCTACCCGCCTGAAGCCGGCGGACAAGTTATTGAAGCTGGCAAAGATGAAACAGAACTGACAAGCCGCAGAGCGACCTCCTGCTGAGTCCGCAGAGACCGCACACTTCCAAGCACTTGATCGAAGTCACAGCCAAACTCCTGGCTCCTTGAAACAAACCGCGCGACCTGCACACAACAAATGTCAGCACTGAAACAATCCGCGCTGACTGACAAACAAAGACCGCAGCTCCTTGCACAACCTAACTTACTGTTTACTCAAGTTACTTAGGTTACTGTAGACCTGCCAGGGGGGTCCTATTTATAGGCGAGGTGAGGAGTGTGGTCACCACCCAAGAGATAGCGACACCGCCCCAGCCCGCGCGATCGCAGAACACCGTCCGCCGAGTCCGCAAGAACTTAGCCGGTTACCAAGGAAAACTGCCAGGAGCAAGGCAACCATTGACGAACCCTCTCCAGTCCGCCCAAGCTAAGCGGACAAGGCATCAGCTCGCAAAGCTCCAACCACTGCAGGACAGCAAACCCCCTTCAATGGCTGTCCGCACCAACCCGAGGCAGTCCGCAAGACTCACACCTCAATCCGCCACAAGTCCACGACCAAAGCCAGCTAGCAACAGTCCGCCCGGTCACAGCGGACTTGGCGGATACGGCGGACACAATGAACTTGGCACAAAGTGTGACCAAGTCCAAAACCATCGAAGGCCAATGCGAGCATGGCGGACACAATCTCCCGTCCGCCAAACACCCTAGCACAGACCGTCATCAGTCCGCGAGCTCCTCGCACTCCTGCCCCATCGCAGCGGTCATCTTCCGGACTCCAAAACCAGGCCGCCAAACGATCTCCACAGCAAACACCTGCTGTAACACCAGAGCTCGACAAGGCCTCAGCCAAGCTCTAAGCTCAGTCCGCAACAGCCAAAACCGCGGACACATCAGTCCGCAAGCCTCCCGCGGACATGAGCCAAACCTCCTATCAGCACAAGCTTGCACCACGGCCACTGAGCAAAACACCAGTCCGCAGGCCTCTCTATCCGCAGATACCAGGCCGCAGAGTCCGCGGACTCCATGCAAACAACCCGCTCAGAAAACAGCCGGCTTCCACCAGACTTTCCACCAGGCCGCACATCGCAGTCCGTCCAGTCCGCCCGGCCTGTCCCGTCAACCACTTCCACTTCACAAATTTCAACACTCCCCCTTGAAGTGAGAAGTGGTGACCAAGCCCAGCAAGCTGCGCAAGCGTTCAAAGGGCCCCTTCGACAGTGGCTTCGTGAAGATGTCAGCAAGATTATCTTCACTCCGAACATGCCCGACCAGCAGAGATCCTTCCAACACCTTCTCCCTGATGAAATGGTGATCAATCTCTATATGCTTGGTCCTGGCGTGACACACTGGATTGTTTACCAGCTTGAGAGCACTCTCATTGTCACCCCGGAGTAAAGTAGGCCCTTGCACTTCTTCATGAGCATCCTCTATAAGCCTCCTCAACCAAACGGATTCCCGAGCAGCCAAGGCCGAAGCCTTATACTCCGCCTCAGTGGTTGAAACCGACACCGAGTCTTGCTTCTTGCTACACCACGAGATGCTAGCTGAACCGCAGGTGAACACATAACCTGAAGTAGACCTCCGATCATCCGAATCACCGCCATAGTCAGCATCCGTGTACCCGAGCAACGCAAACTCCGAGTCCCTTCCATAGAGGAGTCCCATATCAGAAGTCACCTTGACATACTTCAGAATTCCCTTTGCCGCCACTAGATGAGATTGCCTTGGTTCAGTCATAAACCGACTTGCTCGGCCAACAGCATAAGATATATCCGGCCTTGTAATCGTCAGATAAATCAAGCTCCCAACAAGAGCCCTGAACACCAAGGGATCATGAAGAACCCTTCCCTCATCTCGTCGAAGCTTCAGCCCAGATTCCAGTGGAGTAGAGCACTTCTTCCCTTCGCCTAGGGCTGATATCGACTCGAGTTCGAGCGATTTCAGCTCGGCTCGAAATCGAAATTTTCGACTCAAAGTCGACTCGAAATCGACTCGAAGTCGAAATCAGTTTCGAGTCGAGCCGGCTCGACTCGAAATCGATTCGATTCCGAGCCAACTCGAATCAATTTCGAGCCGACTGGAAATCAATTAATACTGTTTTCTTTTCAGCCACAAACTTCTACTAGTGACTTATAAAAATTTAAGAAAATAAATCAAAACTTTAATTTCAAGCTTATTACTCTTGGCTGGGAAAAAATACTCAGACATTTTCATTTACTCCATGAAGAAGAAGAGGATGCTCGAACTGGAATTTTCATTATTCAGACATTTTCAGACATTTTCATTAACTCCATGAAGAGAAAGAGGGAGATGAGAGGCCCTACCGAGAAATGTTGTCTTGGATTAAGGATGGTGATCTTCTGCGAACATATTCTAGAGAGGATGCTCGAATTGGCAAGCATGGTGGGAGTGACTGCGAACAGGGCTAGGGCGAGCCACGAGCGGGCGGAGCATGCGGGATAAGAGTTGGGGAATTTGTTCCAGAGGCTAAGTTTGAGGAGGAGGTTAGGAACAATCGTGAGGAGAGGGATCAACCATGTCTCTCCCATTTATTTTAGGAGGCGTGTGAGTGTCGCTGCCGCTGCACTCCAGAGAAGGGGTCATCGACTCGCCGCCGCTGCACTCTGGAGAAGGAGTCACCGTGAATCCGTGATTTTTCTTGGTTGACAGCATCTGTAGACTGTAATGAGTAAAGCCGACTCCCAAGGAGACGCAACACAACGCTGCAGGATGACAGCTAGCGCCTAGCAGCTTTGCCTGTGGAAAAAGAAATGTAGAGTCAATTTTTAATTTTTGACAGCACATGACAGCCTCTGTTTTGGGAAAAGTAAAAAAGAAGACATTTAAAGAATTTAAAACAATATTTTTGAATAAAACTTTAAATCAAGCCGGCTCGAATCAAAATTCGAGCGACTCGTATAAGGCTCGAAATCGACTCGAAATTTATTTCGAGTCTATTTTGATTCGATTCAATTTGATTCGATTTTTTTAATTCGAGTTCGAATCGAATAAAAACTCGAGCGATTTTCGAGCGACTATCGATTTTCGATTATTATGCTCACCCCTACCTTCGCCCATGCAGAACCGCTTCACAATGCGATCAGCATACCCTCTCTGGCTAATGAGAATATCGCACTCCTTCCTCTCCACTTCCAGACCGAGAAAGTGATGCAACTCTCCCAAGTCTTTCATCTCGAAGCATATAGCAAGCTCTGCCCTGAGCCTTGCTACTTCCCCCTCCGAATTCCCTGTGATGATCATGTCATCCACATACAGCAGGACCAAGACACGTAACTCTCCCTTCTTCTTGACGAACAAGCTTGAATCCGAGTTGGAAGAAAGGTATCCACAGAATTGCAAGTACTCTGCAATCTTCCCATATCACGCTCTAGGAGCTTGCTTCAACCCATAGAGAGCCTTCCTGAGTTTGCAGACATAGTCCGGATGCTTTTCAGAGACAAAACCAAGCGGCTGATCCATGAAGATGTCCTTGTCAATCTCTCCGTAAAGAAAGACATTCTTCACATCGAGTTGTCACAACCTCCATTCCTTGCTAGCAGCCAAGGCGATCACCACTCTTACTGAAGTCATCTTCGCAACTGGACTGAATGTCTCATCATAGTCTTCTTCATACTGCTGTGAGAATCCTCTAGCGACCAGGCGAGCCTTGAAACGATCAATGCTCTCATCAGCCTTCGTCTTCAACTTATACACCTACTTGCAAGTAACCGGAGTAATGCCATCAACCTTGGGCACAAGGTCCCAGGTTTCATTATTCTTCAGAGCATCAATCTCTTCCTTCATGACACCTTCCCACTCCTTCACTCCAGTGGCCTCGTTGAAGCTTGCAGGCTCTCGCTCATCTAGAGGAACTACAAAGAAACAGGAGACAAAGCTCACTGCATTCCCATCACAGTACCGAGTCGGTGGCTTAACCACCCTCTTCGATCTCCGAAGAATTGGCTCCTTGCTCACGGCTTCCGTTGCTTCTTCAGGCTCCACTCCTACCTGGGGCAAGCATTGAGCAGTGCTCCCCCTGCTTCCTGAGCCAGAAGGCTCAGCCTCGGAGTTCGAAGCAACAGGAGCTGCTGGTGAAACAGCAAGCTCCTCTTCCAAGCCTTCAGCAGCTACCACCGGTGCTTCCTCAACCTTGCTACCTCCGGTTAGCTCCACTGAGCCACCTCCATATGACGTCAGCTCGTCAAAGACAACGTCTCTTGATACCACGAACTTCTTCGTCACAGGGTCCATGCATTTTCATCCCTTCTTCCGCTCATCGTAGCCAACAAAGACAAATTTCCTTGCCTTCGCATCCAGCTTTGTCCGTGAAGCATCCGGGACATGCACGTAGCAAGTTGAACTGAACACCCTAAGGTGTCCCACACTCGGCTTCTCCTTCAGCAACAGCTCAACTGGAGTCTTCATGTTGATAGGGCTGAGTGACATCCGGTTGATAACATAAGCAGCACAAGACATTCCCTCCGCCCAAAAGGAGCTTGGGATATCTTTCGCATGAAGCCAGCATTTGCAGGTCTCCGTCAGATGACGGAACTTCCGCTCCGCTACCTCATTTTGTTGTGGAGTGTGGGCACAAGTAAGCTCCCGTTGGATCCCGTGCTTCCTGCAGAAGATAGAAAACTCGGAGGAGACAAACTCACCCCTGTTATCAGTTCTAAGCTTCTTAATCCGCAAGCCAAGTCGGCCTTCTACCAACTCCTTAAACTCCACAAACAAACGGAATGCTTCTGACTTCTCCTTTAAGAAGTACACTCAAGTATACCTTGAGTAGTCATCAACCAAGACAAGCATGTATCTGCTTCCACCAAGGCTGGCAGTAACCGTCGGTCCCATCAGGTCGCCATGAATACACTCCAATGGTTTCTTGCTCCTTGTTTGTGATTTATCAAATGGAAGACGATGTGCCTTACCATATTGACAGCCCGCACAAACATGCTCATCACCAAAGGAGGACAACTTTGGCAAACCCCTCACCAGACTTCTATTAGCCATTGCCTTCAGCTTGTCCATGCCAACATGCCCCAGCCTCTCATGCCAGATAGCAGCACTATCATTGGCTCTCATTCTATCAACATAAGCACTGGTGGAAAGAACAAACAAGTTCTTCACCCTCCTCCCAACATGAGCAACATCAGCCTTAACCGCTGATACGTTGCGAAGGAACCTCACGTCTGTTGGCCCAAACAGAACGTGATACCCAGCGTCCACCGCATTGATCACCGAGAAGAGGTTCTTCTTCATGCCCGACACGTGATACACACTCCTTAACGTGAGTGGCCCCGGATCACTACCCAAAGACACGACCCCCTTTTTCTCTACTGCATAAACAGTATTATCAGCAGTGATAATAGCTTCATTACCTGAGTACGTCTGCATGGAGGTGAACTTTGACTTGTCTCCGGTGAGGTGATGATCACACCCGGAGTCCACGATCCACTCGCCGTTGAAGTCCTCAGCAGACAAGGCCCGGACACAAGTGCCCGTCATAAAAGCTCCGCCCCATTCTGCTTCTTCACTTTTCGAGCAAGCTTCCTCCTTTCCCGCAGCATGCCCAGGCAGCAGTTTGACCTTGCAGTCCCGCTTGAAGTGCCCTCGCTGATGACACCGGTAGCACTTCAGGTTCTTCTTCCAGTCCTTAGGAGCATTGCTCCTCTCCGACGGATATGAAGTTGAAGTCTCCTTCTCACCAGCGGCCTGCACCTTCTTCTTCTTCTTCCCTTCCCATCCTTTCTTCTTGCCTGAGAAGAGAGCTTCGCTGCCTTCCTGATTCAGATTCACTGCAGCCATCTGCCTTGCTAAGCTCTCCTGCGAGGCAAGCAGATTCTCCAGCTCCAGCAAAGACGGCTGAGTAGCCCACCCTTGAACAGATGTAACAAATGCCACATACTCCTTCCGCAAGCCGCGGATAATGTGTCTTTTCATCTTATCCTCAGAGATAGGCTCATCAGGATCCAGTGCCGACAGCTCAGCACACAAGCTCTTCATCTTTAAGAAGTATTTGGAGATGGAAAGGTCTCCCTGAGTTGCCCTGGCCAACTCATTCTCCAGGAACTGAAGTCGCGCCACATTCTTCCTATTGAACAACTCATCAATGGTTGTCCAAATATCAGCAGCCGACTCACACCCAACGATGTGATCAAACAGTTCCGGAGACACAGCTCTCTTCAGAATGAACTCCGCCTTAGCATTTGTTCTTCTCCAGAGCCTAACCTGTTCAGCAGTACCGAAAGCAGCAGTCACTTCCTGTCTGTCGTCATCACCGACGACTTCCCACAGCTCCTCGCCAAGAAGATAACTCTTCATGCACGACTTCCACTTCTTGAAGTTAGTCGGCGTTAAGAGTTCAATGCCCAGACCTCTTGCAAAACTCCCTTCCATTGCAAACACATGTTGGCACCCTTTCAGAAGCTCCGAGCAACAACACAGGTTGAGCACCACTCAATCACTGAGTAACAACGCTGGTTGAGTTCCGCTCACGCAACTGAACCTCGCTCTGATACCATGTTAAATTTTCTCAACGTAGTCAGCAAGATAGCCCAAACGCCAAATTAATATCTTCGGAACTACCCAGTTCTCACGTTGAACCAGCGGAAAACCAAGGAACAAGGGTTACGCCCAACAAACAATGGAAGCACAAGCAGGTCTATTAATCATTTACTTCTTTACACCACGAGACATACATAGCGAGACATGATTTCGCTATTATAACAGCTGTAAACAGAAAGCACCAAAAAAATTCAAGCCGGGCGGACAGAACCGGAGTCCGCCGAGACCGCCGAGGCCGCCGAAGTCGCCCGAACTAAGCTGCAATCTGCCGAATAGCCACGGAGTCCGCCGAAGCCGCGAGGCCGCGCGGACACACCGTTATTCGTCTCCTGCTGAACCTGAACTGAGAAACACCCCTACCCGCCTGAAGCCGGCGGACAGATTATTGAAGCTGGCAAAGATGAAACAGAACTGACAAGCCGCAGAGCGACCTCCTGCTGAGTCCGCAGAGGCCGCACACTTCCAAGCACATGACCGAAGTCACAGCCAAACTCCTGACTCCTTGAAGCAAACCGCGCGACCTACACACAGCAAATGTCAGCACTGAAACAATCCGTGCAGACTGACAAACAGAGACCGCAGCTCCTTGCACAACCCAACTTAATGTTCACTCAAGTTACTTAGGTTACTGTAGACCTGCCAGGGGGGGTCCTATTTATAGGCGAGGTGAGGAGTGTGGTCACCGTCCAAGAGATAGCGACACCGCCCCAGCCCGCGCGATCGCAGAACACCGTCCGCCGAGTCCGCAAGAACTTAGCCGGTTACCAAGGAAAACCGTCAGGAGCAAGGCAACCATTGACGAACCCTCTCCAGTCCGCCCAAGCTAAGCGGACAAGGCATCAGCCCGCAAAGCTCCAACCACTGCAGGACAGCAAACACCCTTCAATGGCTGTCCGCACCAACCCGAGGCAGTCCGCAAGACTCACACCTCAATCCGCCACAAGTCCACGACCGAAGCCAGCTAGCAACAGTCCGTCCGGTCACAGCGGACTTGGCGGATACGGCGGACACAATGAACTTGGCACAAAGTGTGACCAAGTCCAAAACCATCGAAGACCAATGCGAGCATGGCGGACACAATCTCCCGTCCGATAAACACCCTAGCACAGACCGCCATCAGTCCGCGAGCTCCTCGCACTCCTGCCCCATCGCAACGGTCATCTTCCAGACTCCAAAACCAGGCCGCCAAACGATCTCCACAGCAAACACCTGCTGTAACACCAGAGCTCGACAAGGCCTCAACCAAGCTCTAAGCTCAGTCCGCAACAGCCAAAACCGCGGACACATCAGTTCGCAAGCCTCCCGCGGACATGAGCCAAACCGCCTATCAGCACAAGCTTGCACTACGACCACTGAGCAAAGCACCAGTCCGCAGGCCTCTCTATCCGCAGATACCAGGCCGCAGAGTCCGTGGACTCCATGCAAACAACCCGCTCAGAAAACAGCTGGCTTCCACCAAACTTTCCAACAGGCCGCACATCGCAGTCCGCCCAGTCCGCCCAGCCCGCCCAGCCCGCCCAGTCCGCCCGGCCTGTCCCGTCAACCACTTCCACTTCACAAATTTCAACAGCCACTTCGCACCCGAGAATCACATATATTGGCATTTCGCACCCCAAAACTAAAACTTTAGGAGTATTTGTCTGTGAATCACCCAAAATGTTTATTTTGGCACTTTGCATCCCGAACTATCTTATTTTGGTTATTTACAAAGTGCTAAAATGAGTATTTTGGGTGGTGCCCGGACCTAAATACTCCTAAAATTTTAGCCTTCGGGTGCAAACTGCAAAAAATTGTAATTCGGTGGTGCAAAATGCTAATTATAAAATTCGGAGTGCAAAGTGCCAAAATAGGATAATTCGGCGGGGGGTGGTGGTGGAGTTCAAAAATGTGTCCTTGCTACAAACATTATTATTTTCAAAAGAAGTTCAAAAATGTAATTTCATTTGATGACTATCCATACATACTATATATACTAACTAATCATCATAGACAGGTTATATGTTGGATTTATTTAAATCACCTTATTATTGATCTGGCAGAAGAAAAACAATTTTGTCAGCAAGAAGAAAAACAGCATACTGCAGGAGAGTGTTTGGCCCTAGCATAAAGAAAGGAAGAAGACTTACCTGGCCCTAGCATGAACGAAGAAGACATGGCATAAAAGCTCTTTTGCCCAGGATCATTGAAGAAGTAGATGCAAGAACGGTTGATTGAGAGTTGTTTCTGTGAGAATCCGAGCTACTTAGAAAATGGAATGGGCGGTGAAGAGCTGATCGTGAGCTGCTTTTGCGAGTAACCTAGCGGACGGAGAAGATGGATCATGTAGTGAAGCGGGGGATGCAAGAACCCTGAGGGCCCGTTCGTTTGCTCTGTTTTCACGGCCGCTTTCGTTTTCAGTTTTCGCGGCTAAATACAGGTGTTCGTTTAGCTATGTTTTGCACGGTTTTGGTTTTGAACTGAAAACACTCAGTTTTCATTCCTTCTAATTTTGCTCATCCCCAAAACCGAGCTCTCTAGATCTGTTTTGCTCGGTTTTGAGAATAGACACGCCAGTAATTCTTCTTCTTCCCCACGCTGTTTTCTTCTGCTTCTTCCGATGTTCTTCGCGATGCTGAACGAATGGCGAAGGCCATCGACGAGCCGAAGCCATAGCGTAGAGAGGAGGCCGACAGTGCCGAGGTGCGGGCTGCCAACGGCCGAGAAGATGCGGATAAGGAGCTCGTCGGAGAGGAGAGCGGTGGCGTCGTGGCCCAAGTTGGCGGTGGCGGTGGCTAATTTCCGGCCCGAGAAGATGCGGATACTCATTTCTAGGTTCAATCGTTTTTTTCTTGCCCAAGTTGGCGTCGTGGCCCGAGCGCTGTTTTCTTCTTCCCCGAGAAGATGCGGATACTCAGAGGCGGAATTGCTGTGGAATCGCCGGCGACGACTCGAGCATCTTCCTCCTTCGTCTCCCGTCGCTCGCAGGCGGCGCCGGCGATACCTTCCCAGTGATTCCCCAGATGGGTCAATCGTTTTTTTTTTTTTGCCTTAAAACGGACATGAAAATCATGTTACAAACGAACATAAGTTTTCGTTTTGCCCCAAAACGAAAACACATGATGTTTTCGTTTTGAAGCAAAACGAAAACCGTAAATGAAAACATTGCAAACGAACGGGGCCTAAGCCTCATCGAGATTTGTTTCTACGAGAACCCTAGCGCCATAGAAGTGGAGAGGGCGATGAAGTAGCAGATCGGGAGTTATGATACGTTCTCACGAGAAAAGGCAGGAGACAGGGTGGCGTACTTTAGCAAGGCGTTGGGACCTAAGAACACGCTCCTCTCCACGTACGAGAAAGAGTTGTTAGCGATCATGATGGTCATGCAACATTGGAGACATTATCTAGTCGGTTGTCCCTTTCTTATTCAGATCGATCACCAAAGTTTGAGCTTCATCTTGGAGCAAAAGATAGCAACCCTGGTGCAACAAAAAATATATTGCTAAGATCATGGGTTACGACTTTCAAATACAGTTCCAGAAAGGAAATGATAATGTTTGTGCGGATGCCCTCTCACAGCAGCATGCCAGCCCAAAAACTTCATGTCATGCTGTGGTCACTCTCCAATCCAATTTGCTGCAAGGGATCAAGGAGTCTTGGAGGTAAGATGAGCATGTACAACAAATCATTGCGGCAAAGGAAGCGAACCCAAGTTGTAAACAGAATTACCAATGGCATCACTAGGTCTTGAACAGAAAGGGGTGGTTGGTGGTTGGCTGAGATGAGGCACATAATACCAAGTTATTGCAGTTGTTTTATGATGGGCCAATGGGTGGTCACTCCGGTTTGATGGCGAGGATGCCCCGCCATTTGCTTGTGCCGATATGGATCTCGCTTTTGATCGCCGCCGCTACATGTTCGTGGACATTGATGGCCGTTGCCACAACTTTCGTTGCCGCCGCAGCCGACGTCGTCGTCGCCGCCGACGTCGTCATTATGAATATAATGTTATTTCAATTTTGGAATAATATTATATTCCTAATACTTTTATGAATTTATAAGTCCTAAGATTTATAAATTTATAAGTTAGGGAATTTATAATTATGTTATTTCATAATTGTGTGTTTTATTTCTTATTAAACTCTAGTGGTTAGGATTTGTTTGGATTTTGATGAAGCGTGGATGGAGAGGGTATGATATTATATATATGTATGAGGTGTTGGAGAGGGGATGAAAAGAAGAAGAAAATTAAAAACCCTAGACCGATTCTCTCGGTGGCTGCCCGCCCCCTATTCAGCCAGGCTGAATCCTGACCTCCAGGAGCCACTCCAAGCTGCTGCCCCCGCCCCTTCTTGGTGGCCATTCCTGCTGCTCCGACGACCTCCTCCCTCCTCCAGTGTGACTCCGAAGAAGGCAGCTCAGTTCTCCCCATCCGGTGCGACTCCGGTGGTCCCGTGGAAGTGAGACTCTTCCCGAGTTATCCTTCTTCTCCTCTTCAATTCCGAATTTGGGTAATGAGTCCCTCTCCCCAAACTTGTGTAGTGATTCGTCCTAGATTGTGAGGATTGTGGAAACTTTGATAGCATATTCTATCCTAAAGCTTGATTCCAATTTGCATTTACTAAAATCTGAATTTATATTGTGTTTTCGTCCGATTTTCGCGAAGGTTTTGCAAGAATAGGTCCCCTTGGACGTTTGCAAACTGGGGTTGGGTTAGCCTTTGGTTTCGAACGGATCAAGAGGATTTGGTATATCCTCGTTTTATTTTGTTTTGAGGGCTGCATTTGGACTACTTTCCGAATCGACATTATTTAATCTGGAGCACTCTCCATGTGGATGGAAATGCTGTGATGCGATGTTAGTTATGTGGCTAGGTAATGATTGTAACAATCCAAATTTCGGAAACATGAATTTTTGGGTGACACGGCCTGGGACACGGGCGTGTCCCAGGGCGTGTCGAGGTTGTGTCGACGATCGGCCTTTGTCTCGACGATTTTTCTCTCGACGATGTGTCGAGAGGAGGCACACGGCCCAGGACACGGGCGTGTCCAAGGCCGTGTTGTGTGCTCGACGATTTCTACTCGACGATCGTCGAGTGTCGAGTCGTGAGTGTTGAGTGTCGAGAGGTTGAACACGGCCTGTGACACGGGCGTGTCAAGTCGGGTCGACGAACTCAGCCCGCCGAAGGATTTCGACAGGGCGTGTCTTTGTGCCGTGTCAGGGCACACGGCCTGGGACACGGGCGTGTCACAGGCCGTGTGAAGTCTCGGGATGTTTTGGGATTTTTTTTCGCCCAGGCACACGGCCACAGACACGGGCGTGTCTGAAGGCGTGTTGGTGACACGGCCCATGACACGGGCGTGTTCTATGGGCGTGTCACTGGTTTGGATAAGTCGGTTGCCCACCGCTTGAGGCACACGGCCTGGCACATGGCCGTGTTAGAGGCCGTGTCGGGTCAAAATATGTGTTTTGGCAAAATCGTGGCCGTCCATTCCTTCAGTCTGGATCCAAGGGCTGAAGCTTCTTCCTCTTTTTCTTAAAGGCCGAAAACTGAGAAGTGATTCTCATTTGATGTGGCTTTGATCTTTCTTCAAGGTAAGAGAGAAAGAGAGAGAGAAAGGAGGAGGAAGAAGGAAAGGGGGTTGCTGCTGGTGGTGCTGCTGGTTACCGACGAGAAATCTGAAGCCGGCGTTGCAGAGGAAACGCTCTTGCGAGTCTTGTAAGCAAGCTTTGAGGTCATGGCACCGAAGCGGTCGTCAAGGGTAACGACTTTTCTTCCTAGCCATGTGAAGGCTTCTTTTTGGCACAGCTTTGTGATTCCCCCACCAAGAGGTGGCTGATTTTGGGAATCGTTGGGTGGATGCTTGAAATCCCCTTTGTTAGCATATAGATCCGGAAATGGAGTACGGAATAGACATGTTGTGTGAAGCCCATCTGGACAGGTTGGTCTGGATTGGTGATGTTGCATACGAACCAGAGAAGACTCTGTGATAACGTGTAGTTTAAGGAGTCAACGGGTTATGCCTGCGAAAAGGAGTAGTAGGAAGTACTGGGGTGGTAGCCCAGGAAAATAGACATGTGATGTTTTTGGGTCCAACCTGTGAATGAAGCACAGGAAGTACTGGTGTGACCAGGAAATGCCCTTTGTGATGCTTGATGTCATAGGATGTCCACATGTGAAGCGAGTAACAGGAAGTACTGGCATGATAGCCAGGAAAGACCCCTGACATTTGTGCTTGTGCGGTGTCCACCTGTGGAGAGAGTCACAGGAAGTACTGGGAGGCCCATGAAAGACCCGCTGTTGTGCTAAGGAAATGGGTATCGAGATATGCCCAGGCTTGAATGCAAAGAATAGGATTGGTGAGACCGACCCGCGCCTTTGTTATAGCCATGAGTACGCTGTACTCGGAGAAGGCAAGGCGATTTGAGCAACGGGGGGTGGAGGATCCGACCTGCACTATGTCCGTCCGACGTGAGACCAAAAGGTGCAGTCTGTTGGAGCGCATAGCAAGAGTCTTCGGCCTGCGCGCCATGACACAATGGGGGGGCTACGGGCCATCCCGGTGTAGGAAGACTAACTCCGGCTGCATGTCATGGAGTAAATGCTCAAGAGATTTACTGTTGGGCTAGGACCCTGATACGGTGGTGGGCAAGAGAGTTGCCAGAACACCAAGAATGTGCCCTGAGTGCACGGACCGTTGGGCCGGGTGGCGAACGGTTGTGATGGCTTGTGTGCGTGAAAGCACATTTTGATGATATATCTTGCCATACTTGTGATTTGCTATGCCTGCAGGGAAGAATACCGCTGCCCCGAGAGAAGGGGTAGAGTCGTTATAATTTGGTCAGCTGAACGCTGACCATTGCTTTTGTTTGCCAACGTTGGGTGGATTGTCCCTGTACAGGTGCTGGAGAGCCAAGCGGGACGCGTAGAGGTTGATGTTCCTGCTGTTGTTGCTGCTACTACTGCTAGCCCTCGAAGGCTATCTATGTTGTTGTGTGTTTTCTTTTATTGTGGCCGGCCTGCGCGTCAATTTGTTTAGGCCACTGTTTGAAAGCCATGTAAGGCCATAAGGCCAACTCTTTGGACTTGTTGTAAGACATTCCTATAGTATATAAAATGTGGGGTTTTATGTTTGGACATTCATGAGGAGTTCAAGTTATAGTCTAGGCTTCCGCTAGAATGCTTTGTGATAGGTGCGATGCGCTACTCTGGTATCGTCCTGTACCTTCACCGTCTGTTTTGTGATATATCCTGTGGGGGCCCGGCCGGATCTTCTAGAATATACCATATGAACGGATGGGGTTGTTACATTTTTGGTATCGGTTGTCTTGGTCTTTCCCTCTCGAAGTCGTGGCCGACTTCTTTTGTGGGGTGGCGGGCACGTGTTTGTGCAAACCAAAGTTTACGAATGAACTCCTGAATGTCCATGATAGGAATGCAAACTTGATGTGTTTGAGGAACCTGTGTGTTCTTCTTTTGTGTTGCTTGCTTGGGTACGACCGCTAATGAGTGTATCTTGTCCACCTTTAGGTGACACGAAGTGGAGCTGGGCCGTCTGAGTCCCAGCGTTCTGATGAAAGTACGGCACCAGTCGTGGTGCCTACACCTCCACCGTCTGCGGAACATGTGCGTTTAGTTGCGGAGGCCTTATTTACCATGATCCAAGGCCAGCCCCTTAGGCAGGAGCAAGCGGCTGTGAGGCCTGAACAGGTGGCGGCGAGGCCTGAACCTGTCGTGGGTATGGCTCCTCGAGGGGCTGAGAAGCAGCTAACGCGGTTTATGAGTTTCCATCCGCCTACATTTTTGGGAGCGGGAACTCCGACGCAGGCTGAGGATTGGCTATCGCGCGTCAAGCGAGTGATGACGGCGATTGGAACGGCGGAGCATCATAAAGTTACTTTAGTTACCTTCTTGCTTGAAGGAGAAGCTCGGTTATGGTGGGATGAGATGGAGTTGCATCACTTGGCGGGTCGTCCGTTAACCCAAGTATCGATGGAAGAATTCTCCCGCCTCTTCCTAGCAATGCACCTTCCTGCGGCTCAGCGGATAGCCATGGAAAATGAATTCCAACGGTTAACACAAGGTGATGGCAGTGTTGACGCATACCTGCATAAATTTACTCGCTTGGGGCGGTATGCGGGTTCGATATTTGCTGATGAACAGAGGAAGACTAATCGGTTCTATGAAGGACTGAGGGACGAGCTGAGGTTCCTTGTGTCAAGTTCTGTGAACCAAGGTTTCCAAGCGTTGGTTGACACTGCGAGTGCGTTGGAAAAGGATATAAAAAGGGTGCAAGGGAAGAGAGCTTTGGCTGTGTAGCAACAGGAGTGGAAGGCGCCCCGATCTGGGAAACCATTTTATAAGAAGAGATGGGGCAAGAAGTCCAAGCCTAGTGGACAAGATCCTTTATCCGTTGCAACGGGAGCAACGCCAGGGGCTACCTCCAAGCCAGATACTCGGGTCTGCTTCAATTATGGCCGCATGGGGCATATTGCGCGCGATTGTCGGATGCCGCCAAAGAGTGAAAAGAAGGCGGGAGCATCTTATGTGGAAAAAGGAAAGGAGGTGGTGGATTCCTCTGCCTCGCAGGCGCAACCCCGGGTCTACAATCTTGGCCTGCAAGAGGCCATCAAGCAGAGTGACGTGGTCACAGGTATGAGTTTAGTTTTGCATATGCTATTGTTTGTATGCTTTGCTTAGTGCCCCTATGTTTGCGGTTTGTATGTGTGACATGTTTGTCATAGGCTTTGTTATGATTCGGGACATGCTGGCGCGAGCACTGTTTGATACAGGTGCATCGCATTCTTTTCTGTCTAGTGAGTTTATTACGCGGCTTGGGATACCCAGTCGTGCGAAGACAGATAGCGTCAGAGTGGTGTTGCCGAATGGCTGTTGGATGCTTGCGGATCAAGCTTGCGATGTGGCGGTTCAGTTAGGAAGTCGGGATTTTCGTTTGACTGCATTTGTTTTGCCAATATCGGAATTCGATGTGATTTTTGGGATGGATTGGCTTGCGGAGCAGCATGCTATGATTGATTGCCAGTCCAAAGAAATCACGTTGGGCCAGAATACCGAACATGAGACAAAGTTCGCGGGTATGCGAGGAGTGGGCGGGACATTAATGTCTGCACTCCAGGTAGTCAAGGCTGTTCGGAAGGGTGCGGAATGTTATTTTGCACTGATTCAGGCTGTGGAGCCTAAGGCCAGTTTGTGCGAGGTTCCGATTGTGGCAGAATTTACAGATGTGTTTCCCACGGATCTCCCGGGGCTACCACCCCAGCGGGAGATTGACTTCACACTTGCGTTGGTGCCAGGTGCGAAACCTGTGGCCCGCTCGCTATATCGCGTTGCGCCAAAAGAGATGGCTGAATTGAAGGTTCAACTCCAAGAAATGTTGGAGCAAGGTTATATACGCTCAAGCATGTCACCTTGGAGCGCGCCTGTGCTTTTTGTAAAGAAGAAAGATGGTGGGTTGCGGTTGTGTATTGATTACCGTGAACTAAATAAGCTGACCGAGAAGAATAAGTATCTGATACCCCGGATTGATGAGTTGTTCGATCAGCTGGTGGGCTTGACCGTCTATTCGAAGTTGGACCTGAAGTCTGGTTACTACCAGTTAAGAATTCGGGAAGGTGACATTCCCAAAACCGCATTTGGAACGCGTTATGGGCACTATGAGTTCACAGTCATGCCATTTGGACTGTGCAATGCGCCCTCGGTGTTTTTTGATCTGATGCACCGTATTTTTCGTGAGTACCTGGATCTGTTTGTGATCGTGTTCATTGATGACATCCTGGTATACTCGAAGTCAAAAGCTGAGCATGAGCTTCACTTGCGGTTGGTGTTGAACACGTTGAGGCAAAATCAGCTATATGTCAAGTTCTCGAAGTCCGAGTTTTGGCTATCGTCAGTGGCATTTTTAGGCCATGTGGTGAGTGGAGCGGGCATTGCAGTGGATCCAACGAAGATAAGAGCCATACAAGAGTGGCCAATCTTGTCTTCCATGGCCGAGGTCAGGAGTTTTCTTGGACTTGCGGGCTACTATAGACGAATTGTGGAAAACTTCTCGCGGATCGCTTTGCCGCTAACCACACTGACGCGAAAAGATCAGAAGTTCGTTTGGACGCCAGAGTGCGCACGAGCTTTTGAAGAGCTGAAGATTCGATTGACCACGACGCCGGTGTTGTCTTCTCCACGTGGAACCGATGGATTTGTGATTTATAGTGATGCCTCAGGGAGCGGCTTAGGCTGCGTTCTTCTGCAGAGCGGAAAGGTGATTGTTTATGGCTCACGCCAGTTGAAGGTGCACGAGCGAAATTATCCCGTCCATGATTTGGAATTAGCGGCGGTGATTTTTGCACTCAAGTTGTGGCGACACTACCTTTATGGAGTGAAGGTGGAGATCTATACCGATCATAAGAGCCTAAAGTATCTTTTGGAGCAGAAAGACTTGAATATGCGACAACGAAGGTGGTTGGAGTTCCTTGGGGACTACACTTTTGAGATTCACTATACGCCCGGGAAGGGGAATGTTGTCGCGGATGCCTTGAGTCGGCGGGTTCCGGCTAGAGCAAATTGGTTACAAAGGCATGATGAACGTCTTATCCAGGAACTGGAAGCATTGGAGATCTATTGTGTTGACAAGAGTTCCACTGCCACTGCATGTTTGAACTGGACCGAGGTGCAATGTGACCTTGCGGACCGAGTTCGACGGGCAACGGAGTTGGATGAAGATCTCTTGCGCTATGTGAATGAAGGGCCAGAAGGCAAATTCACCTGGAATGACGGTCTTTTGCGTAAAGAAGGCCGTTTGTGCGTCCCGAATGTGGGAAAATTACGGGAAAAACTGCTGTATGAAGCACATTATACAAAGTATTCCATTCACCCCGGGAGCACAAAGATGTTCAACGATATGAAGAAGCTTTTCTAGTGGCCAGGGCTCAAGAAAGATGTTGCCCTTTATGTAGCCAAATGTCAAACATGTGCGATGGTGAAGGCGGAATGCCAAAAGCCGGGCGGTTATCTAAAGTCACTGTCAATCCCAGAGTGGAAATTTGATGATATTTCCATGGATTTTGTGCATGGGTTGCCAAGATCGCAGCGAGGAAATGATTCCATTTGGGTCATTGTGGACCGGCTAACGAAAGTAGCACATTTTATCCCGAACAGACGGGATGATTCAGTTGACTGTTTGACAAAGTTATATGTTGACCAAATTGTGCGGCTTCACGGTGTTCCTCGGAGCATCGTAAGTGATCGAGATGGGCGATTCACGTCAAATGATTGGAGGCTAGTTCACCGACTGTTGGGCACGAAGTTGACTTTCAGTACGGCCTTTCATCCCCAAACGGATGGCCAAACTGAGCGCACCAACAGAACAATGGAGGACATGCTCCGAATGTGCGCCCTTGACTTCGGAAAGAGATGGGAAGATCATCTCTATATGGTAGAGTTTGCTTATAATAACAGCTACCAGGCGAGCATTGGGATGGCACCATATGAAGCTCTATATGGAAGGAAGTGTCGTACTCCCTTGGCTTGGGTAAAAGCGGGTGAAGCTCGGGTTGTTAAACCAAATGAGGTTGAGGAAGCAAACTCAACCATACGGACTATACGAGAGAGATTGCTTATTGCTCAAGATCGACAAGCGAAGTACTACAACGCCAAGCACCGGAATGTGGAATTTACAGTTGGCGATTGGGTCTACTTGAAGATCAAGCCATTCAAAGGTGTCTCCAGGATTAGACGATTGAAAAAGTTGAGTCCAAGATATTTGGGTCCTTTTGAAGTGGTTGAGCGAGTGGACGAAGCGGCTTATCGGCTAGCTCTGTCGGCGGACTTGGGTGGGTTACATGATGTCTTTCACATCTCGGTGCTTCAGAAGGCCGTGAAAGATCCAGCTCAAGTGATCGCGGATGATCGTGTACCGGTGGAGTATGGGCTAACAACGAAAGTTAGACCAATTCAGATTGAAGATCGAGCCGAGAAACAGTTGCGGAACAAGACGGTCAGTATGGTAAAAGTCCGGTGGGACAACTGTGGCCGTGAAGAACTGACATGGAAGCGCGAGCAAACCATGCGAGCAGAGTTCCCTGAGCTGTTTCTGTAATCTGTAGCGAGAATGTTGTAACATAATATTTTATATGTTGTCACATTTTTTTCTTGCTGATTTCTGTTGCCTTCCTGTATCTGAATTTCGAGGACGAAATTTTTTGTAGGAGGGGAGGATTGTAACAGTCCAAATTTCGGAAACAAGAATTTTTGGGTGACACGGCCTGGGACACAGGCGTGTCCCAGGGCGTGTTAGAGGACACGGCCTGCGACACGGGCATGTCGCAGGGCGTGTCGAGGTTATGTCGACGATCGGCCTTTGTCTCGACGATTTTTCTCTCGACGATGTGTCGAGAGGAGGCACACGGCCCAGGACACGGGCATGTCCAAGGCCGTGTTGTGTGCTCGACGATTTTTACTCGACGATCGTCGAGTGTCGAGTCGTGAGTGTTGAGTGTCGAGAGGTTGAACACGGCCTGTGACACGGGCGTGTCACAGGGCGTGTCAAATCGGGTCGACGAACTCAGCCTGCCGAAGGATTTCGACAGGGCGTGTCTTTATGCCGTGTCAGGGCACACGGCCTGGGACACGGGCGTGTCACAGGCCGTGTGAAGTCTCGGGATGTTTTGGGATTTTTTTCGCCCAGGCACACGGCCACAGACACGGGCGTGTCTGAAGGCGTGTTGGTGGCACGGCCCATGACACGGGCGTGTTCTATGGGCGTGTCACTGGTTTGGATAAGTCAGTTGCCCACCGCTTGAGGCACACAGCCTGGCACACGGCCGTGTCAGAGGCCGTGTCGGGTCAAAATATGTGTTTTGGCAAAATCGTGGCCGTCCATTCCTTCAGTCTGGATCCAAGGGCTGAAGCTTCTTCCTCTTTTTCTTAAAGTCCGAAAACTAAGAAGTGATTCTCATTTGATGTGGCTTTGATCTTTCTTCAAGGTAAGAGAGAAAGAGAGAGAGAAAGGAGGAGGAAGAAGGAAAGGGGGCTGCTGGTGGTGGTGCTGCTAGTTACCGACGAGAAATCCGAAGCCGGCGTTGCAGAGGAAACACTCTTGCGAGTCTTGCAAGCAAGCTTTGAGGTCATGGCACCGAAGCGGTCGTCAAGGGTAACGACTTTTCTTCCTAGCCATGTGAAGGCTTCTTTTTGGCATAGCTTTGTGATTCCCCCAACAAGAGGTGGCTGATTTTGGGAATCGTTGGGTGGATGCTTGAAATCCCCTTTGTTAGCATATAGATCCGGAAATGGAGTATGGAATAGGCATGTTGTGTGAAGCCCATCTGGATAGGTTGGTCTGGATTGGTGATGTTGCATACGAACCGGAGAAGACTCCGTGATAACGTGTAGTTTAAGGAGTCAACGGGTTATGCCTGCGAATAGGAGTAGCAGGAAGTACTGGGGTGGTAGCCCAGGAAAATAGCCATGTGATGTTTTTGGGTCCAACCTGTGAATGAAGCACATGAAGTACTGGTGTGACCAAGAAATGCCCTTTGTGATGCTTGATGTCATAGGATGTCCACCTGTGAAGCGAGTAACAGGAAGTACTGGCATGATATCCAGGAAAGACCCCTGACATTTGTGCTTGTGCGGTGTCCACCTGTGGAGAGAGTCACAGGAAGTACTGGGAGGCCCAGGAAAGACCCGCTGTTGTGCTAAGGAAATGGGTATCGAGATATGCCCAGGCTTGAATTCCAAGAACAGGATTGGTGAGACCGACCCACGCCTTTGTTATAGCCATGAGTACGCTATACGCGGAGAAGGCAAGTCGATTTGAGCAACGGGGGGTGGAGGATCCGACCTGCGCTATGTCCATCCGACGTGAGACCAAAAGGTGCGGTCTGTTGGAGCGCATAGCAAGAGTCTTCGGCCTGCGCGCCATGACACAATGGGGGGCTACGGGCCATCCCGGTGTAGGAAGACTAACTCCGGCTGCACGTCATGGAGTAAATGCTCAAGAGATTTACCGTTGGGCTAGGACCCTGATACGGTGGTGGGCAAGAGAGTTGCCAGAACACCAAGAATGTGCCCTGAGTGCACGGACCGTTGGGCCGGGTGGCGAACAGTTGTGATGGCTTGTGTGCGTGAAAGCACATTTTGATGATATATCTTGCCATACTTGTGATTTGCTATGCCTGCAGGGAAGAATACCGCTGCCCCGAGAGAAGGGGTAGGGTCGTTATAATTTGGTCAGCTGAATGCTGACCGTTGCTTTTGTTTGCCACCGTTGGGTGGATTGTCCCTGTACAGGTGCTGGAGAGCCGAGCGGGACGCGTAGAGGTTGATGTTCCTGCTGTTGTTGCTGCTACTGCTGCTAGCCCTCGAAGGCTATCTGTGTTGTTGTGTGTTTTCTTTTATTGTGGCCGGCCTGCGCGCCAATTTGTTTAGGCCACTGTTTGAAAGCCATGTAAGGCCATAAGGCCAACTCTTTGGACTTGTTGTAAGACATTCCTATAGTATATAAAATGTGGGGTTTTATGTTTGGACATTCATGAGGAGTTCAAGTTATAGTCTATGCTTCCGCTAGAATGCTTTGTGATAGGTGCGATGCGCTACTCTGGTATCATCCTGTACCTTCACCGTCTGTTTTGTGATATATCCTGTGGGGCCCCGGCCGGACCTTCTAGAATATATCATATGAACGGATGGGGTTGTTACAATGATATTAGTGTATGTGAACGCTCGTGCAGGATTGGATGAGAATTTCCCACTCGTGAGATTGCGATATTATAAACGAAACTCTGTCAAAATTTTGAGTTTTGCGTGCACACCACGTGTTCGCTTAAATTCTCGTTAGGAACCCCTTTCCATTTCGTGCCTTAATTCCACCCTCGGGAGTGGTCTGCATCAATTTGGTATCAGAGCCAGGTTTGCCAATTTCTCAACTTGGCAACGATACGCTCGTTCCGAGCTCCCCCCTTTTTTCACTTAGGCACGCTCGTTGGTTTTCTATTTTATTTTTAGTTATATAAAAAAACTGTGTTTCCTAAAATATATCAAAAAAAAAGTTTTTCGTATTCACTTAGTTTGAGTTTTCCGTTAGTCTTTTATGGCGCACATTGGGAGTTTCGCTCACTTACCTTCATTCGTTGAGCGTAACGTTATGTTAGCACAGTATTTGACACCACCACCGCGCACCTCTAGGCCTATTAGAGTTCCTACTCCGATGTATGATGGGATCGGTGGACCGCGAGTGTTTTTATGTTGGGTGAAGGACATGGAACGCTATTTTGAGAGATGTCATATTGTGGACCCCCACAAGATTCCCGTTGCGAGACTACAATTAATTGGTCGAGCTCTGACCTTCTGGCTCAATGAGGAGAGACGTTTTTGGATGTCACTCAACGACTCACTTGTAGGTTGGCAGATTATGAAGAATCTGTTAACGGATGAGTATTACCCTCCCTACTGTCGTTCCCAGATTCCTGATTATCTGAGTGATTCGTCGCCTAAGACTTTGCATACATCGAACCAGTACGTCCCCTCGTACCCCCTTACTCGGATGTCTTATGATATCATTTCTCCCCACCTGGGCACTAGACCCGTTTTGATCATAGGAGTGACTCCAAGCCTCCCACTAGATCCTTGCTCCGCCAAGATCTGACTACTTTGAGCCCACGTACTCCAACCTTTAGGGAGAAGGAGAAGGTTCGGTCCTCTGTCCCGCTACCTGTCGTTGTCACTACTAGGGATGTTATAAATCGCGGGCTAAGCATAGGAAGACAGTTAAGATTTGCAAGGAGAACGCTACATGTTACGCTTGTGGTGTGATTGGCCACTATGCCGTGGAGTGCCCCACAAAGCCTAGGATTTTAGCTCTTTTGCTTGTGGTGTGATTTGAAAGGAGAACGCGACATGTTACACTTATGGTGTGATTGGCCACTATGCCGTGGAGTGCCCCACAAAGCCTAGGGTTTTAGCTCTTTTAGCCTCGACATCTGAGCCCGCCACTGAGGGCGACACTAATTTCTCTGACGACTTTAGTGACGATGAGGAGCTTGGATATTCTAGTGACCTGGATGAGGATGTCTCCTCCAAGGTATCACCCCTGGGATTATCCCACTTCCCCTCGACCATATTTCCGGTCCGTCTCCTATGATAGTTGAGGAACCGTCTAATGGCCCTGAGTTAGCGGATGTGCCTATTGTCTTGGAAGATTCACCTTGCCAGGGAAGGTTATTTTTGGATGAAGCATCTAGTGGGTTGGAAGACATTTCAGCTGAGTTGGTAGAGTCATCCTGTGGCGAATGTTTATCTGAGAGTGAGTTAGGTGATGACGATAAAGTTGAGTTTTCAGTAGGGAAGAATCTACTGTTTGATCTTCCCGTTGATTTTGATGGCTTGCAATCGGAGGACTTTTCTTTGTCCTTAAATCAGTGTTTTGATGGTGACTATGACTTAGCTCCTACTTCGGAATTGACTGTGTTGACTCTCCCTCCGGTTCCCTTGACTCGATTAGATGATTTGTTAGGAAACGAGCTTGTCATTTCTAGCCCGGGATATTTGGAGACGCTCATTTATCTAGCTTCCCCGTTAGACTTACCTAGACGGATGTGTGTGGGCGAGTTGTTAGTTGTTGTGGGCGAGTTTTTAGTTGTCGCTTTCGGTCTTTCCACTCCCATTCCTAGATCTGACTATGCTTTTCCTAGGATAGGCAGTTCATCTGACCGCCTGGCGTTGGGTGAGGCTTTGTGTTGGACTACTAGTGATTCCTTATCTATTGGGCTTTTTGATGTGGTGTCCCCTCGACACACTTATTTGCAAAGCCCAGTCGCACGCATTTATCCTCCGCCTTTTGATGATCCGTGCATGCACACATTAGTGAACCTAGTTTGGTATGTTGAGTTGTGCCGCACGTATGCCCTTTCAAATCCTGGAGCGTCCGAATCTATAATTGGTGATGGGCGTCTTTCGCTAGCATTTCTTTATGACATTTTAAACAAAAATATAAAACTATGACGTTGGACGTGACTTGTGGGCTATGTATTAGTGAGTGTCCGTATGCGGACATATCTTCGTCTGCGACTGCGTATGACTTCACGGCGACCGTGCCTTTTGATTTGGTGTCCTCACGATATTGTTACCCATTAAATCAAATTGCACATACTTTTCATCCATCCTGCTACGATCTGCACGTACACATGATGTTGCCTTATGCCAGTGTCTGTGGGTTGCGTCGCTTTCATGCCCGTTCACCTCCGAGAGCTTCTGAGTGCAGACTTGTTGATTCAAAGTTAGTCTGGTTAGCCCACGAGTGGATAACTTCGGGTTCCGTAACAAAATTATTATGTTGGAGCACCAATCCTTTCCTGATTTTCAAGAATTTTGGATTTAATGCAACTTTTTTGGATTTTTACGATGCAATTGGTGTTTCCCCGGGTTTCAATTTTTTGGATTTAATTTTGCATATCTGGTTTCCACCTGAGTGGTTTCCCCCGACATTTCTCTCTTCCACTTCAAATTCTCTTGGGTTGAGAGGTGAGATTCTTTTCGTGTCGCTCTTCCATTTGGGTTTCCTGGTTCTCGCATTGGATGGTAAGATCTGCACTGCTTTTCTTTATGTTGACACATCTACGAGGTTTTCTGTTGTTCTTGCTCATGGCAGGTTCTGTTGTATTGCAGATACCTGCACTGCTTGTCCTGCCTCGTGGATGTCCGCTCTTGCTATGCTACATGTGGATGCTGCTGTCTCCTGCTATTCTCTCCCTGGCCACTCATCAGGGATGAGTGATTTTGAGCGGGGGAGGATTGATGGCGAGGATGCCCTGCCATTTGCTCGTGCCGACATGGATCTCGCTTTTGATCGCCGCCGCTACATGTTCGTGGACATTGATGGCCGTTGCCGCAACTTTCGTCGCCGTCGCCGACGTCGTCGCCGCCGCCGACGTCGTCATTATGAATATAATGTTATTTCAATTTTGGAATAATATTATATTCCTAATACTTTTATGAATTTATAAGTCCTAAGATTTATAAATTTATAAGTTAGGAAATTTATAATTATGTTATTTCATAAATGTGTGTTTTATTTCTTATTAAACAAATATATATAACAATAAGCATTAATTGTTCATATAATAACAATAAGCATTAATTGTTCTTAAGAGAGAATGACAAGCTATAAATTGTTGACTATTTTTCCTTAGCTAAGTCATCCTTGAGTTTTTGCGCCAAATACTTCTTCCTTTGCCTCTCCATATACTCTTTAGGCTTCGGATAATATCTGGGAGGAGGAACTTTATCTGCTGCCATGTTGGTCCTGAATAAGATGTTTTGTTTCGCTTCATACGTCTTGTGCATTTCCCACTCATACTGGTTGTATACTTCGTTTCGATTGAGTTCTCCTTTTTCTTGTAGCCAGAAGGTGTCCATGATGATATTCTTTGAAACTGGACTCCACTTTTCGTTTCGTACTTCCTCCTCACTCAGTATGATTCTCTTCTCAGCTAGTGTCTCCTTGGAGGTCCCTTCTTGAGCTTTTCTCTTACCCCTGGCTTTTGCTAGGGCCTCTTGGTCAAACATGCTCATCAGTTTAGCTTTGGAAACAGCCCTAGCATCAGCTTCACTCATGGGAACATCTGCAGCACTTACTCCCTCAGCAGCACTTACTCCCTCAGCAGCCGTAGAAGTCTCAGGAGCATGAATACCCGCAGGATTTTCAGGCAACACGACGCCTAATGCCTGTTGGAGCATCCACCAGCAGCTGTCATAGACGTATTTGTTTGACAGTTCGAAGTTGTTGATCATGACTTCTCGGAGCTCAGCCATCTTAGCTATGTATTCCTTCTCCCCCTTTTTGGCTTCGACTGCTATGGAGTTCGCATAGGAGTGCAGTGAGTCATCAATATGCTTGGTAGTTCTGGAGAATTCAATGAGCAAGTCCTGCTGATTGGCGTTGAGAGTGACCATATTACCGTCAAACTTTTGAATGTTTTTTGCTACAACATGAGCATTCTGATTCACTACGGCAAGAGTATCAGTGTTCTTTTTCAATCCGGCCATAAGAAGAGTGACCGCTTGGCCTGCCGCTGTATACTTTTCTTCAAATTTCTTATCCATCATGTCAAGTTTATGGTTGATCTCCACCATGTTCTGGAGTATGAGATTTTCAGACTTCTTAATCCTTTTCAGCATTTTATTTTGAGCTTTTTCAAAAGAGCCTTTAAGCTCATCCACTATACCTTGAATGACACTCACGATGTGAGTGGCTAGCTCATCTCGTAATAGAAGATCCGGAGGCACTGCTTGGCCTTGCCCTTCATCAGATGCACCTGTAGAGCTGGACAGGAGCACAGCCTCTAAGGGTGGAATACTGGCAGCATCTGTAGATTTCTCGGAATCCCCCTCCACTCGTGCACCAATGTTTTCAGGAATGATTTCAGGTGCGTGCTTGTCAGATGGAGGTTCAATGAGATCCTGAGACTCCAATGCTTCAAGTCCCTCATTGTCGTCTTCCTCTCCTTCATCATCCATGAAATCATCTTCATCAGCATCCTCTTCCAACTCTTTATCAGCAATCTCCTGTACAGTAGCTTCGGCTCCATGATCGTTCCGGTTCAGGGCCTCCTCATTCTCCGGTACAGCTTCATTATCTTCTTGTATATCTGCCACAGCATCCCTGGCCACCTGGGAGATGTCAGATACTATGTCAGCATGAGTGGGTAGAGTCTCCCCCTCAATTCCTGCAGTCAAAGCGTCAGGAATTTCCCTGGGGATTACTGCTGGAGATATTTCCTGTTGTTCTTCCATGGCAGCCTGCCCAATTCGCCTCTCCCATCTGTCAAACACACTTGAGTCCATTTTCTTTAAGTAGTGTAGAGGAACACCTTTGCTCATGTCATACTTGTCTCCATTCAGCTGATTGAGATACAGACTTATGATTCGGCCAAAGCTCGGAGATCGCAGGGTGTCCTTTATCTTCTCAAACAGCAAATCCCCCCAGTTGAACCTTTTTCTGCAGACAATGGCCACCGGGATCTTGAACATGTCTGCAGAGATATGATCATGAGAGCCTGGCTTGCAGATGAGTACTTTTCCGATTATGTCTGACAGAAGCTTCCCTTCTTCATTCATATCCTTGCGCTATATTGACTGAGTTCCTCGTGGGAGACCACAGAATAAGAGAGTCCTGCTTTTGTCTTCTTCCTCAAGATAGTCCTCGTGCTCCGAGCTAGAGAGCTGCAGGAAGCGGGTCAGCTTGCTGGCAGACATCTTGACCTTTGCCCCAGCCACCTTGCTCTTGATAAGAGAGTCTTCATTTCGGAGTCTGGCGGTAGCGAAGAACTCCAGCACCTCTTTGTCCAAGATTTTGCACGGGTGCTCCAGGACGAATGAGAGCCCAGCCTCTTCCAGCATCAGAATGATGTTTCTGAATTTGTCAGAGACATGAGAGAACCTTGTTCGAACTAGCTCGCAACCAGTGACCAGCCCAGCGGTTGTCCTTGGAGCCATTGCAAATCTAGGGAGAGAAGCCCTACTCTACGCTTAATCAAAAATCAAAAAGAAGCGACAATAGTGATCAAGTCAAAGTGAGGGTGAGGGGGTGGTTACCTAAAGGTGTAGATGGTGAGTTAGTTCGATGAACACGAGGGACACCCGATGAGTGCACGCGGAGAAATTCCTGGAAGCAAGAATCGAAATCGGAAGAGCGTCCAAGAACAAGGTGAGCGTCCTGCGGGAAACTTGCGGTGAGAAGCCTTCGGTGATTCGACGGGATTCGGCAGGATTCGACGGATGCCTGCGCGATTCCTGGTGAGTTTCCTGCGGAGTCCTGCAGAGTTCTTCGGGATTTGGCGAGAACCCTACGGCAAGACGATTCGGCGAAGACCTTTGCGGGATTCGGTGTGTTTCCTGCGAAGTTCGGCGGGATTCGGAGAGTTTGCTCCTTCGGCGGGATTCCTATGGAAGGTGAAGGGTCGGCGGGATTCTAAATATATAAAGGTGAGTTCGGCGGGAGACTACGTGAGATTGACGGGATTTAGAAGGAATTTAACGGGTTTCCGGCTTTTCCATATAAGTTAATTTAAAAATCTTCTAAGTATGTGAATACTTCTTAAAGCCACTATTTTGGGTTTGAACCAGCTTTTCCATACATTTCTTGATGATAATCTGCGCTAGTTTTTAGTGAACTAATTCAAGCATGTAGATGTTAGATCTCGAGTCTACCAGTGGAATTGCCGATAACTCTTTAATGATGTATCTGATCTTTAAATTCACCGAGTTGACCTATCCTTAGATGTACTCACATACAAGTGAAGTATAAGTATAAGTATATATATATATATATATATATATATATATATGTGGATACACTATGACTCAAGTCCTGGAACTGATCAAACGTACCTGGGATTATGAGAGTTATCATTTGGTCCCTCAGGTAAAACATATTAGGAGCTCAAAGTGAATAAGTTCAAGTAGATATCACATCTGTTTTTCCAGACGCTTGTTCCAATTTAGTCTTGAGCCACCTACTGTCTAGTTCCCATCATATTTAAGGGAACCTAGACTACCCTGCAAGAAAGAATTACTTGACCTTAGGAACCCAAATCATATTGGGTCCTAGGTTCCTGTTAGCATAAGCACTCGACTGCCTTCCTTCAGAAAACCTGTCAGGAAGACTACCTTTGTCCCGTGAATGTGGATAAGCCCTTGCCTTTGGCATAGAGGGGTTGTGCCAACAGTCGATGGCAAAGTGTCCCACTTTGCCACAGCACCAACACGGGTGAATATTATATCGCCGTTTCTGACCTGATCTAGTGACTGAGGTAGTCACGGTCCTAGGTCTAAACGGGATAGGGCATGATTTCCTCACAAAATTTCCTCTTCCACCGTGACACGTGGAAGGGTGGAAGGAGTGCATATTGCGAGTGTCATGAGGCCGGGGAGGTGGTGCCTTCCTTTCAGGCATCCCCCTTCCAGAGGCCCCATGAAAGCTTACATCATGACATCTAACCTCCCTATCCTGTGTCCTCAGGTGGTGAGAAGTGTTCTGTGAGCTGGGACATGCAGATTCACACTGAGTTGAGGCAGTGACAGTGAATACAAAGGGCTCAGAATGAGCCTTAGGTATTCTCTCATGGGTGGCCACGACGACCCTTGCACTACGGGTGTCTCCACATGGGGACAGATCACCCTTGCAGTGACCACGACTATTCCTGTGATCATACCTGAAGACATGATGAGTTGCCTTCCTGCTTGGAGTGGGGGGTCGGAATACCGTTTCCCATTTCTCCACGAATTGATAATCCGGGAGATCCACCCATTTTCTTGCTTTCTTTTTATAGCATCAACCTTGGAAAAGTTTGATACTATTCTTTTCTCATTCTCTAGACTACTCTCTAGAGCTGAGATTTTAGAGTCCTTGACCTTGTTGGATGCCAATTGGAGAACCAACAAGATCTTCAGTCGAGCAATCTCTTGAGCTTGCTCCTCAGCAAGTAGGTTGCTTGTCTGAAGGGCTCTCTTCAGGGAATTAGAATCTTCTGAAGGAAAGCAGTTCTTGACTTCAGAAACTTCAAGAGATACGGGGCAGGATGAAGAAGTTACCTGCTCTTCTGTGTTATTATCAATAGAGCCAGTGATCATTGTGTCATCCTCATCAGAGCTGCTTTCCTCACTGGCCTCTTCAGACTCTGACACGGACACTGGAGCTCTGATGTTGTCCGAGAGATCCTTGCCTTCATCTTCAGAGGTGAAGACCCCCCGCATAGGCTTCAGCCTCTGGTTGATAGCAGATTCCTGTTCTCTCTGACCCCCCCCATCAGCTCTGAGATCATCACCCACATAGATTTAGCCGTCCTACATTTTTTCAATCTAGAGCGAGAAGCTCCAGACCAGATATCCAAGATAATTTGACGAATCCTCTTGTCCAAGTTAAATAGTGACAGTTCTGTCTCTGACATCTCTGCAATGCACTTGGGCACTTCGATATTCTTTCCAGAGCAGAGGGTCTTCATAGGAATAAAAGGACCCTCTTCCAGGATGAAAGATGCTCGAGGATCGATGGCCTCCAAGTGATATGCCACCCTCATTCTCCAGACCGGATAATACTCCTTTGTACATGCGGGGAGTCTTAGTGGCGATATCTCATAATCCAGCTCCATGCTTCTGACACTGGTGGCAGGATACTACTCAAGGTGTAAACCTTTTTGATGAGAAACCTGACTCTGATACCACTTGAAAGTCCACCTAGTGTCAACTATCTTCACCTATGGGGGGGGGGGGGAATAGGTGACGTGCAATGTTTTTGCGGAATTTACGAATGTACCTGCACAATAAAAATAAACAGCACAGCACACAGAATACACAAGCAATTTATAGTGGTTCCCCGACTTGGGTACATCCACTTTCCCCCTTCGACCTATCTCCCACCAAGGGACGACTCGGTCTCTTCTCCAACAGGATTGAAATCCAATCCCTGCACTATCGGAAGGAACCCTTCCACACGTAGGAGTCAACACTCCCACAAAACAGGTTGCACCTAACCCTTACAACACGGAACGAACGTTCCTTTACAACAAAAGTAAAACTAGAATGTACAAGAGATACAAACTACGTATGGAGACTAAGGTGTCCCTCTTTGTTGATGACGTGTTCTTGAAGTCCACAAAGAGTCCACAACCCTAGATCTCTCTTGGAGAGGATCTCCCCGGAACCGGCGGCGGAAAGATGGGTGGCGGCAAGGTTCACGGGATCGACGTCAACAACGATGTGCGGCTGCACTTCTTTAGAGATCCAAACTTCGTAGCGAAGCTAGCTAGGTCTACCAACGGTCACACTAGGATCAATCGTCTCGATCGATTTGGATGGGCAAGATTTTCCCGATCTATAAATCGAGAGACAAGAGATCTCCGGTTAGACACGTGAGACGCTGAGCTTAGCTAGGCTTCTGTCGCAGGAGGATCAGGGCGAAACCACGATCAACCGGCGAACAACTTGGCGCGAGCGGCGGTGGCGGCGGCGGAGCGGAAACGGCGATCTAGGTCACGTCGCGGCTCGCGTATATCGTTTCTTCTTCGCTTCTTGTACTGTTCAAAATACCCGTGTATTTATACACTGTAGACACTTACAATATGACCGTTGTGGGTCCCACACGTAGACACCCGAAATCCGGTTCAAAATAGTCCAACGGCAGAATCCGGTCCAGCAGCATCCCGAGAAATCGCCAAGTAAAATTCGTCGAGAATCATAGGTGATTCTCGACGAATCGGCGAGAATCAGTTAGTGATTCTCGACGATTCGTCGAGAATCACTAGTGATTCTCGACGATTCACTTGTGGATTCTCAATGAATAGAACTTGGTATTCATGATCTGCTCAACGATGGGTTCGGCGAGAATCACTAGTGATTCTCGTTGAATCTTACTTGGCACCATTTTGAGGTAGCCGGATAGATTCGGCGAGAATCACTTGGTGATTCTCGTCGAATTGTACTTAGACGAATTTTCGTCTTTCCACCCAAGAGATGCTCCTTGACCCATCCTTGCTCCTTGTATGCTCTTGTGTAAACACGGCCCTGTACTTGAAAGTAAGTGCACTCCAATAGAGAGAGTACACGTAGGCCAACACACTGATCTGCTCAACGAGGGATTACGTCGTGCAGACCCGTGTATATTGACCTACTGCACCCTGACATTGGTGTGCACTTAGCGTGGAATAACTGCAAGCATAACTTAAGAGGTTTCATCAAATACATTGTGAATTCATCTTAGCTTGACAGGTGGCTTCCTCAAATCCAGGTGATTGTGGATACAATACCCAACAGGAGACAGAGCACCACGAAGCCTAGTTGACCTGTGATACCGTACTAGTAGTTGAGATTACTGGATCAGAGGTACCCCCATCGTCTCCAGACTTTCGAGATGTAAGGTTCTAGAGTATGAAGAGTGAGAGAGAGTTCTAGCAATGTATCTTTTAGAACCCATGAAGTGTTCATGTATAAATAGTGGATGCAGCCTATACTTAGTACTCTGTTATATATATATATATATTGTTGGCTCTCTGTGAATTGCTTCCGCATTTGTGATGTGATGTGGTATGTTGTGATTCATGCCTAACAAGGAGACCAACTACTATTTGGTAGAGTGAGTCATTGCAACTCGGGAAGCACTGGGTGGACGTCTTGGGTAGTAAGGCCCGTGTCCGACCCAACCCTGTTGAAATTTGTGAAGTGAAAGTGGGTGAATGGAGCACTTGGACCTATTCGCGCGGACTAAGCGGACAGGGTTGGTGGACAGCTAGGTCGGCAGGGATGTTGCAGACGGTTTGCTCTGTAGCAGCCTGGGCGGTCTGTTCGCGCAGACTACGCGAACAGTAGTGGTGGTTAGCTAGGCCGGCTTGTGCTCAGCAGGCTATTGGATCCTAGGAAGTAACCGGGCGGATAGAAATTCTATCCACAGAGTCTGGCAAGAAGCAGACTGAAGAACTGGAGCAGTCTGTGGAAGATACAGACTGGAGGTGTCTGCTGTGTAAGCAGACTAGAGCTGTGTCCGCTGAGTCCGGTAGGTGTCTTGGTAACAAGGCTATGGACTCAGGGCATGCAGATTGGAGTTGTCTACAGGGATATGTAGACTAGAGCTGTCCGCAGTATGTACGAACTGGATCGGCGTGTTCGCTGAGTCCGGATGTTGCCTTGGTGGCAAAGCGGGTGGCTCGGGATAAGCGGACTGAAGCGGTGTGTCTGCAAAGTTCGGCATTTGCATTGTGATGAGGCCGTGGGCTCGGAATAAGTGGGCTGGAGCTGTTTCCTCGGATTGGCGGACAATGTTGCTGCAGAGTCCAGCTGCGGTGGTCTTGGCTTGGCCCTTGGCGACAAGGCAGACTGGCGATTGTGTCCGGCCTTGGAGAAGCTATGGTGGACACTATCCTGCACAGTGGCGGCGGAATGGAATGTATCCGCGGACTGCGGAGATGTCTTGCTGCAGGATGTGGAGGTAATCATATAGGCTAGGGCGGTGACCACACTCATCATCGTGCCTATAAATAGGACCCATGTCACATCAGGAATAAGGAACCAACCGAAGTAGTGAACAGTAACTTGAGCCCGCGCAAGTTGCTGCAGACTGCTTTTTGGTGTCCGCGCGGTTTGGTTGAGTTTACCGGGTTTTGCTGTGCAGGTTGTGCGGATAGTGCTAAAAAGCCAGGACTTGGCTCTGATTGCGGTCAGGGACAGTGCAGACTCTGCGGTTAAGCAACAGGAGGTAAACATCAGGTCAAGGACAGTGACCAGAAGGTCTTCTCTTTGGCAACTTGGTTCGGGGTTCAAGAAGTCGCCTGCTTCAGGCGGACTGTTCTATTCGGCATCGCAGCTTGTGCAGTCTGGCGTCTAGGTGACCTCGCAGATAAGAAGCTTACAGACTGGCGGCTAGAGCTTCCATTGGAATAAGGGGTAGTCCGCGCGGGTTGGGTTGCAGTCTGGCGACCTGACAGACTGAGCGGACTCCACAACAGTAGACCGACGACTTGATGTTTGAGTCCGCATGGCTTGTGTTAACTTATCTTGTATTTGTAGTCTCTGCTTTCCCTTGGGTGGTTGTTTGGTGAAGAATGTCTCGCCATGTATGTCTCGCTTTGTAAAGGTGATTTCTGTGAATCAATAAAGACTCTTCTGCTGCTTGAGTTTTTTGGTTGACTGGATTTAGTTGAGATAACCCATGCTCACTTCAAGTTCCAGGGAAATTTCCGCGTGATCAAGGTGTGATCTTGATAGTACTGTGAATATTAATTTGGCATCATGCTATCTTGTTGACCACCTGGAAAATATTGAACATGGTATCAATTCTAGGTTGTTGAATTTTAACATGGTATCAGAGCTGGATTAGAGTGGATAAGCAGTGATCAACTGAAGTGATTGTTGCTCTTATGAAGAGGGAACCAGTGGTTGAACCATCGCAGTGGAAGAAGCAAGTTATCTTGGAATTAATCTCCTTACAGAGATGAACTTTGATAGGTGGAAGTCTTATATGGAGAGCTTTCTTCTTGGTGAGGACCTTTGTGAGGTAGTATGCGGAGCAGAAAGACAAGAGGCTACTGCTGGCAATGCTGAAGAGATGAGAGCTTGGAAGGAGGCAAATGCGAAAGCGGAGTCTATTCTCAAGCAGGTGATCTCATCGGAGCTCTTGGACCACATCAGTGGATGTTAGTTAGCTGTGGAGGTTTGGACTTCCCTTGATGGGTTGTTCAGGAAGGAGGTGAGGGTTGCTGCAGAGGATGATCCTTCTACTTCATATCAGCAAGAGAGGAGTGTTTCTACTAGGCGTGATGGGAAGAGGAAGGAAGGACCAAGGTGCTATAAATACAAGCAACATGGTCATCTTAGGAAATAGTACAAGGTTGTCTTGCTCTTGGCGAACGTAGCTCATGTTGGGAGTAAGGATAAGAACTTAGTTGGGACTTCAACAAGTTCAAGTGCTGATCGGATGAAGGCCAGTGATAGTGCTTCACCATGCGGGATATCAGCATGGTGAAGCTTATCGCTTTATGGTTGATAAGGCACAATCCAGATGTAAAGTACCTTTGGAGGTTGTCCATTGTGCTCTGGTTGGACCGACCGTCACCGCCAGTCTTCGAGGCAACAAGTACATGCTGATATTGGTTGATGACTATTCAAGGTATACTTGGGTATACTTCATGAAGGCGAAGTCAAACATGATGCGCTTGTTTGTGGAGTTCAAGAAGCTTGTGGAAGGCCAACTTGGCCCGCGGATCAAGAAGTTGACGACAAGCATCAGTGGTGAGTTTGGCTCAACCGAGTTCTCAAACTTTTGCGGAAAGCATGGGATCCAGACAGAGCTTTCTTGTCGACATACTTCACAACAAGGTAGTGTTGCAGCTCAGATGATCTGTTGGTTGACAGAGACCTGCAAGTGTTGACTTCAAAGTAAAGCCGTTCCTAAGGCTCTTTGGGCAGAAGGGATGGCCTGTACTGCTCATGTCATCAATCAGATGCCTCTTAGTCCGATCTATGTGAAGACTCCTTATGAGTTGATGTTTAGGGTGAAGCCCAGTATAAAGCACCTATGGGTGTTTGGATCTACCTGCTACGTACATACTTCGGATGCTCTCAAGACGAAGCTAGTCTTTGTTGGGTATGATGAGCAAAGGAGAAGATGGAGGTGTATGGATCTTGCGACGAAGAGGCTCATCATGTTAAGAGATGTTGTCTTCGATGAGTTGACGCCGTATTGAGATAGCTCTTATGTGGAGCTAGAGATGAGCAGGTCAGATGGTGGGCTGAAGGATGCTGCTGCTAAGGTTCAGTTGGAGCTGCCTGAGTCACCAGGAGCTCCAGGTTGTTCTAGCTTCGGGGTAAAGGCATCAAGGTCAGGAAGCAGGGGGAGCGATGCTCCAAGTACTTCTGGCTCGAAGGCGGAGGCTTCTGGTTCAGGAAGCAGGGGAAGCGATGTTCCAGGTAGTTCTTGTTTGAGAGCGGAGACTTCTGGTTTAGGTAGTAGGCGGAGCATTGCTCCAGGTGCTCCTGGTTCCAATGAGGAGGCATCTTGTTCAGGAAGCTAAGGGGAGCATTGTTCCGGGTTTACCTCGGAATGAAGATGGTTCAGCAGCAACGGAGGTGGTTAGCCATGATCTGGTTCTTCGGAGATCGAAGTGGATCAGTAAGCCACCAGCTCGATATATTGAAGGGAACATGGCGGCTTAGTCCCATGTTTCCTTGCAAGCCCTCAGGTCGAGCGAGTACCTTATGGCTGTGATGACCCTACTAGAATCAAGGAGGTGGCTGACACCAAGGCTGAATAGATGTCTACTCTCAGTGGTAACGAGGCTTGGGCTCTTACGCTCAAGGTTGTTGGTGATACTCCTTTGATGCATGAGTGGAGGTTGAAGCTGATGAAGAAGGCAGAAGGAAGCATGACTCCTTTTGGGAGATGTTGGAGGGATCCCTCATGGTCCATGATATGTGGGGCGAGGACTATGTCTTGGACATTTCTTCGTAGATGCTATCAGAGGGACCAAGTGCAAGGTTACGGGAGCTGCTGGAGATATTCACCACTTCTCACTTCAAGGGGGAGTGTTGAAATTTGTGAAGTAAAAGTGGGTGAATGGAGCACTTGGACCTATCCGCACGTACTACGCAGATAGGGTTGGCGGACAGCTAGGTCGGCAGGGATGTTGCAGACGGTTTGCTCTATAGCGGCATGGGAGGTCTGTTCGCGCGGACTACGCGGACAGCAGTGGCGGTTAGCCAAGCCGGCTTGTGCTCAGCAGGTAGTTGGATCCCAGGAAGTAACCGGGTGGATAGAAACTCTATCCGCGGAGTCCGACAAGAAGTAGACTGAAGAACTTAAGCAGTCTGTGGAAGATGCAGACTGGAGGTGACTGCTGTGTAAGCAGACTGGAGTTGTGTCCGTTGAGTTTGGTAGGTGTCTTGGTTACAAGGCTATGGACTCAGGGCATGTGGACTGGAGTTGTCTGCAGGTATATGCAGACTAGAGCTGTCCACAGTATGTGCGGACTGGATCGGCGTGTTCGCTGAGTCCGGCTGTTGCCTTGGTGGCAAAGACGGTGTCTCGGGATGAGCAGACTGAAGCGGTGTGTCCGCGGAGTCAGGCATTTGCCTTGTGACAAGGCAGTGGGCTCGGGATAAGCGAGCTGGAGCTGTGTCTGCGGATTGGCAGACAATGTTGCTGCGGAGTCCGACTGTGGTGGTATTGGCTTGGCCCTTGGCGACAAGGTGGACTGGCGATTGTGTCCAACCTTGGAGAAGCTATGGTGGACGCTATCCTGCATAGTGGCGGAGGACTGGAATGTATCTGCGGACTGCAGAGATGTCTTGCTGCGGGATGTGGCGGTAATCCTATCGGTTAGGGCGGTGACCACACTCATCATCGTGCCTATAAATAGGACCCTTGTCACATCAGGAATAAGGAACCAACCGAAGTAAGTGAACAGTAACTTGAGCCCGCACACGTTGCTGCAGACTGCTTTTTGGTGTCCGTGCGGTTTGGTTAAGTTGACCGAATTGTGCTGTGCAGGTTGTGCGGATAGCGTTGAAAATCCAGGACTTGGCTTTGATTGCGGTCAGGGACAGTGCGGACTCTGCGGTTAACAGTCGGTAAACAACAGGTCATAGACAACGACCAGACTGTTTTCTCTTTGGCAAGTTGGTTCGGGATTCAAGAAGTCGCCTGCTTCAGGCGGACTGTTCTATTCGGCATCGCAGCTTGTGCGGTCTGGCGACTAGGCGACCTCGCGGTTAGGCAGCTTGCAAACTGGCGGCTAGAGCTTGCATTGGAATAAGTGGTAGTCCGCGCGGCTTGGGTTGCGGTCCGGCGACCTGGCGGACTGAGCAGACTCCACAGCTGTAGACCGACGGCTTGATGTTTTAGTCCGCGCGGCTTGTGTTAACTTGTCTTGTATTTGTAGTCTCTGCTTTCCCTTGGGTGGTTGTTTGGTGAAGCATGTCTCGTCATGTATGTCTCGCTGTGTAAAAAAGATTGTTGTGAATCAATAAAGACTCTTGTGCTGCACGTGTTTTCTGGTTGACTGACTTTAGTTGAGATAATCCCTGCTCACTCCAAGTTCCAGGGAAATTTCCGCGTGATCAACGTGTGATCTTGATAGTGCTGAGAATATTAATTTGGCATCAGGCTATCTTGTTGACCACCTGAAGAATATTCAACATGATATCAAAGTCAGATTGTTGAATTTTAACAAACTCAAGCAAAGATTGGGAAGGGGGTCCTACAGACAAGCAGCAGGAGTAGCAACGACACAAATAAATGTTAAAGAAGGCGTGCGAAAGAAAATAAACAGATGTAGAATTTTTATCAGCGTGAATTAAGCTATATAGGTTGTGAGACTAACTTATAAATAAACCCAACATATGCCACATTTTAATTCACCGTATAACAAATGACAGATGTCATTCAAATGAACCCACTAGACAACACAATATGCTAAGTGTCCAAGCCACTTACCCAATATGAAAAATGTTAAATCCTCTTTATTGGTCATAATATATATATAAAGCTAATTTTAAACTTAAAAAAATAATCAAAACATGTGTTTAAAAACATTACATGATTATAGTAATAAAAAAACAAATAACACATGTAAGATACTTTATTTCCTGTCATCGGGAATTTTAAATTGTTTTACGTGTATTATCATTTGGGTTTTATAGAGATTCTGCTCCAATAAGCACTTGATGCTGAAATGATTGATATGAATCAGGAAGGGTGGCCCCCATAAGTTCAATCGCCAATATTGTATGGCCTTGGCTAGCCCACTTAGCTTTTGTTCGTAATCTTGTAGCATTTGATGATGAAACACCGTGTGACGACTAAAATATGTGATCGAATGCCCCTTGTTGGAGCACGACCCCGCATCACTGCTCGGATGCATCACACTCCACCTAAAGCTCCTAGCCAAAATCTAGTTGGCACAAAACTAAAGCCAACACCAAGGCCTGTTGGCGAGCTCAAAAAACAGTCATTGCGGTGTCTTCTCATGCAAAGGATTGCCTCTTGAATTAGGCAAACAATGATGTTTTAATCACATTGATCCCTGGATGAAACAAAGATAATAGCCTATCGATCAGGACAAAAAATCCATGGTGCTTCAGCTGTGATTGGGGAAGGGCAATTCAGTCACACTTGGATCTTGAGAGGGTTTACGTACACCTCTATACTATCAAATCCATGGCCCATGTAGGTGACCGATCTGTAAGCCCCCCCTCCTCCAACCTTTGCCCAGGTCGGGCCAGAGGGGATCATACAGCCTAGGACGTCCACCCAGTGCTACCTAAGTGGCAACAACCCACTCCACTAAAAACTAGTTGGTTGTCCCACTCCACTAAAAACTAGTTGGTTGTCTTGCTCGACTTGAATCACAACATTCACATCACATTACAGATTTTGTGGAAGCAATAACAGAAAAGCACAATATATATATATATATATATATATATATATATATATATATATATATATATATATATATATATATATATATATATATATATATATTAGAGTAAGCAAAGGCCGTAACCACTGTTTATACATCGAGCATGTAGACTTCAAAGGACTACTACTTCGAACACACACACTCTCGCAAGTCTGCACACAAGAAACTCACGCCTCAGAAGTTCGGATATGACATGAGTGACTCTGCTCGGGTAGTCCTACCGCTTGTTTATCGTCATGCGACAACTGAACATCATGGTGCTTCATCTCCTGTGAATGGTTATTAAAATAACTGTTAATCATAGAGCTAAGTGGAAACACATCTCCCTGGATCCATATCCTGGGACGAGCTTACACACCCAATAAAAATAAATAGCCGTAGCAAGAGAGAGTTAGTGCAACACCCCGATTTTTCCAGATCTTGAGCCTCTGGAAGCTACCACGCGACGATAGGTAGCTATCGCCCTGCGATATCCTTGTTTCGTCGAATCCAGGCATTGAGAGAGTTGATTATCTGGGCGTTGAGAGCGTTAAGTGGTACCGCTCGACGGTAGGATGCTACCGCGTGGCTGTAGCCCGTGAAGCGTTGAGTGGCTTTCGCGCGGCGGTAAGGCTAACGCTAGCGAAAGCATTTTCTTCCCAACGGGATCGACGGCTCAGGAAGCTACCGCGGCGTGGTAGGTGGTTACCGCTCGACGGTAGTAGATGGGAGCAGTTCTATCTTTTGGCATTTTGGCCGTCCGTTTTTTCTTAGGATTTGATCCTATGGCTCAGGATGCTCCACCCAAAGGGCATATAAGGGCTGAAATGTTCTAAACCCTGAGTGGATTCCATTTTGAGAAAGACTTAGGGTTTGGGAGAGAGTTTGGAGGAGGAAGAAGAAGGCCTTTCTTCATCATTGACAAAGCTTCGGGGCTCCGATCGTCGATTCGAGACTAGATCCGTGGAGTGGACTTGAAGACACACATTTTCATCTGTACAAGTCGAGTTTTCCATGGCAAGGAAGAGAAGTCGTAAGGTAACGACATTTCTCCTCTCGGTCTTTAGGATGCGTGCATGACATCCATGTTGTTCTTATTTTCTTTCAAGTATTTATGCACTAGATCTCTCAAATGAGAGGTGTTCGGGTTGCCATGGTTCAAGAGGAGCCACCGGGTTGATTGTGTCCATCCCCGACATGATGTTGCATTAGAAATCCACTCCGCTAGTGGATTAGGCATTGTGGGTGAAGCCGTAGTCGCGTCCGTTATTCCGACTCGGTGATGTTGCATAACGAGCTTTAAAGATTTTGCTAGAAATCCGTTTGCAGCAAAATGCTGTTTGAGATGTGTTATCCCCCTTATTTTCGTGTGAGTACGAATGGTGGATTGGGGTGGGAAAGACTTTTGATTGTGATGTGCTAAGGCTTGACTCGATCTCTGTGGGCGGCTGGCTAGCCCGTGACGTTGCAAAGTCACGTGTGGAGAGTGTCCTGGCGAGACAAGTCCCCTTCTATGAAATTGACGAGAACACCAAGGTTTGGACAAGCCCGGACGATGCCAGCTGGGTCCCGCTGGGTGTGCTTCAGTGGACTTGGTCCCGATTTGGAGCCGGTCCTGGGTCGTCACGAGCAGGTGGGGTCTAGCAAGGGTTCTTAGCATTAGTTTGTGGTTTATGAGACGAAATCCTGATGTGAGAAGTCAGAACTGCAGGTAAGGCCGAGTTTTATGACCCACAAGTGGGTGGGGCCTTGGCAAGAGTTCCATGTGTCAGCTTGTATGCCATTAGGGGAAATTGGAAGTACCCATGTGTTTGTGGCTTGAACGCCGAAGGGGAAATTGGAAGTACCCGATTGTTGATGCGTGATGATGTGTTAGATTCATACACTATGGGGTGACTTGGGTAAAACGCAGGTTTGCATACATGCTGCATAGTAGGCCCCCTTTTTATTATATTCTCAACAAAGAAATATGTTTGTTGTATGAGACATCAAAACCTATTTTGCTACTTTCTTTGTTCATGTATATTTGAATACAAAGTGCTTACCTGTGGGTGGAGTGCCCCGGTGTCCGCTAGGGACGGTCGGGAGGAGATGTGTTGGTTACATAGTTGATGTCAGCCTTTACGGACTCACGTTACCACCAATTTTTATAGGGCAAGGATTGCAAGCATGAGCAAGTTCGCAGGCCAAAAAGGCCTAAGCCTCATGAAGTGAACCCTTTTAGTTTACTTATGTTTTGCTGAGTGCTTTACTTCGTGAACTGTGATCCGACTTGCGTGCCGAGATAGCTTAGGTGTGCTAAAGCACGTTGATATGTTGATGTGTTATTTCTATATTTGGACTTGTGAATGTTGTAAGGCCTTAAAGGTCGTTGGATACTCCTGCAGTAGTGGATAACTTCTAGTTTGGCTGTTTGTTTCCGCTATGTTTATAGTCTGAGTTTTGAGTTGAGTAGTTTATATCATTTTATAATACTTACGCTGTGGAATCTGTATGTTGTGGGGCTCTGACCGGACCCATATTATACGAACATTACAGGGGATGTGTTACAATTTGGTATCAGAGTGTGGTTTATGTACAAGGTAAGGATTCATGGTCGAATGTCATAATCGGATCACGTTAAGAAGTTATCCACATTGGAGTATCATGGGACCATGAATGTCCTTGTGTCTATGTTTTTGCAAGAGAGGTTGATTATTGTTTTACCTTGCTTTTTCTAAGGGTGTAAGTGACGAGGCTGGTACGTCGAGGCCGCTGGTGGATCCTTTAGTGAGTAGTGCTACTACTACAGTTCCGATGGGAATGGGTGAAACCCCATCCAACTTTTGTCCTATGTTAGCAGAGGCAATGGTAGCGGCCCAAGCCGTAGCCGCAGCGCAAGTTGTGACCCCTGTTGCACAGGTAGCAACTCCTGTTACCCCAGATACGATACCAGTCGTACCGAGCGAAGGAGCCAAACCAATAGAGTCGTTGGTTGGGAGAGTGGTCGTCGGGCAGGGAGATCGACAGATGAAGTATTTTCTGAGTTTCCATCCTCCAACATTCATGGGAGTCGGCACACCGATCGATGTGAAGGACTGATGGGCGAGGATTCTAGAACTGTTGAGGGCGACAGAGATGCCAGAGGACAAGCAGTCTTAGTTTGCAACCTTCATGTTAGAAGGTGATGCTAAGTTGTGGTGAGTGAGTCATAGCGGCCGCTAGTTTCCTGGATGCACCCCATCCATAGAAGAGTTCAGGAATGCCTTCTTGAAAAGTATATTGCGTCGTCAACAAGGTTAGGCCTTTAGAGATAGTTTTTGCACTTGGTGCAATGAGACAAGACTATGGATGAGTATGTTCAGGAGTTTACTCGATTGGGTCGGTATGTTGGAATGACCATTGCCGACGATGAAGAGAGAGATAATCTCTTCTAGTATGGATTGAGAGAGAACTTGAGGCAACCCCTCATAGCTATGAAGAATGCAGGTTTCATCGAGTTAATTGAGGCAGATAGGACATTGGAAAGTGACATAGAATGAAACCAACGTTGTAAGGAATTTACAGAAAAATAGGGAGAAGGAAAGCCTTCTCAGTCGCAAGGGAAGTTGGAAGGGAGTAAGTGGAAAAAGAAGCCCCATCCTTTCAAGTCATGGGAGAAGAACAATACGACGTCTGGGGGATCTCGTTTCAAGGGACCCCCATCCTGCTATAAGTGTAGCAAGCCAGGCCACATAGCTCGTTTCTGCTCTGAAGGTGGCGCTGAGAAGGAGCTAAGACAGGAGCAGTCAGGGCGGTCTGATCCCAGCACCACAGAGAAAGGGAAGATGGCGGAGCCGAGCGCTTCACGTTTCCAACCTGTGCAGCCAACGACATACAACCATGGGCAGCAGGAAGCGATTCGACAACCCGATGTGGTGACATATATGGGGAAAGTTTAAGTTTATTTAATTGCTTTAGACTTTTGAGACTTTAATGTTTGTCGCCTGTGTTTTAGGCTTTGTACTAGTTTCCGGATACCCAGCTAGGGTATTGTTCAACATGAGAGCATCACATTCCTTTCTTGCGAAAAGCTTTATCCGAAGAATTGCAGTCGAGTACTTTTCAACGGACGCAGAACTTAAGGTGCGCATGCCCAATGAGTATTTCATGACTACCAAAACAAGAGGGCGTATTGGTTGGAATCTGGACAGAGTTGACTTCATGTTGGTAACAGCGGTTCTATCGTTAGCCGAGTTTGATGTGATCTTGGGGATGGATTAGCTTGCAGAGTAGCGTGCCAGTATGGACTGTGAAAGAATTGAACCTATTCACCCCCATCTAGGTGTTTAGGATATCTTGAAACCGATTCTTTCAAGTGTATCAGAGCCAGGTTGCTCTAGATTAGACTTAACATTCTGAGTTGATCTATAAGGCAGTTAACAGTTATAATCAAAATGGGTTCAGGTGAAACTCATAAGAAACTTGGATCCATGAAACTACCTATCTGTAGAAAAGAAATTTTTGGCATTTGGAAAGAGAGAGTCAGATTGTTCATGGAAGCTTTTGACCTAAGAATTTACATCACAGTCAAAGAAGTGCCATTCATTCCTATGAACATCTCAGTTCTTGATGCCAATCTCAGGACTCCAAAAAGCTACTCTGAAATGACAAAGGATGAGATCATCTTAGCCACTATGGATAAGAGAGCATATAACATAATAGTTAGTGCTATAGATGACTCAACCTTCCAAAATTTGGTTCAATGCAAAACCTCCAAGGAGACGTGGTACGCTTTTATTGTCTATATGGAAGGATCAGAAGAAGTAAGAGAGGACAAAAAGTCTATGCTAAATCAAGAATATGAAAGTTTTAGACAAACCAAGACTTACAGCATAACTAAGTGCTACAAGAAGTTCTTCAGAATAGCGAATGAGCTAATGTCATATGGAAGAGTCTTTAGCACGTATGAGCTCAATGATAAGTTTCTCAGGTCACTAACCAAGGACTGGGATATCAAAGTATGTACCATCAGGGAAGTGGCCAAACTTGTAGACACCTCTCCTCCAACTCTATTTGGAAAACTGCTATCATATGAGATGCAGCTTATGGCCAGAAAGGAGGAGGAAAAAAGCAATAGGTCTGAGTACAAAGAGAAATCTGTGGCCTTCAAGGTTGAAGCCCCAAAGAAGGATAGGAGGATATTTCCATATCCTCCTAGGAAAGCTGCTGAAGTTAACTCAGATAATTCTGACAACACATCAGATAGACCTAATTCTGATGAAGACTTTGCTGACTTCACAAGGAATTCCAAAAATTCATGAAGAAAAAACAACGGAGAACCAAGATATCCTCCTCACAGTCCAAGGATGACTATTACCAGAAAAAAATCCTCCAAAAAGGACAAGTATGCCACTAAACCTAGCAAATTAACTTCTTCTAAGATTGTTTGCTATTGTTGCAACATGACAGGACATGCTGTTGCTGACTTCCCTGATAAAAGAAAGGAATATAATGACAAGATGAAATATCAAAAGAAGGGCAAGAAGGAGAGATCCTTTGTTGCAAAGAAGCAGAAAAGCTGGACTGATTCCTCATCATCAGATTCTGAAGTTGAAGCTGAAGCATATATTGGACTGTTCACAACTGAAGAGGATTCAGAAGAGACAGAATTCTTGCAAATGCTGTACTCTATCAATGGGATTGAAGATCTTCATTGCAAAGGGCTGATGGCTATGTCTGAGGAAGATCAGTGCCAGGATCAGCTTGGTCCCAGTAAGGTAAACGAACTATCTTCAGTTTCTGATTATTACACTGGATCAGAATTAGAAGCATCTGCATCAAGAGATGAGGATGGTTCTGAATCTGAAGGGGATGCTCATCAACTAATTGATGTGTATGGTGACTTGTTGCAAGCATTTAAGAGAAGCAGAATCCTTAACAAGGAACAGGCTAAGGAAATTGCATCTCTTAAATTGGCTGCATCAGATTCAGCAAAAATGCTGGATTTGAAGTTGAATGAAGTTGCCAAATTGAAAAACATAACTTTTATTCAGATGGATACAATTACATTCAAAAATGATCAAATCAAGAGTTTGGAAGTCAGACTTTAAAGAGAGAAGGATCTTGTGGCTAAATTCTCAAAGCCAAAGTCAGTCTTACCCTTAATTGATGACTTCATCCTCCAAAAGGGTAAGACAGGATTAGGCTTCAAGGGAAGAACTAGGGCAGCTAATTCCTAAAGAAAAGGAAAAGCCCCAGTTCAGCCACTAGCCTCCAAAACCCCTATTTCTTTCAGGAAAAGTGATGCAGCCTACTAACAGATATGATCATGACATCACACATAGTCACAGTAAGCTTGGTGATCAGAATGACATGAGTGCAAATGCCAATAGGGCATCACATGAACAAACACACCATGTTCTTTATGAATCATCAATGTTTGATGCACCGACCCCAGCACTCAATAAAAGGACCACTGTACCTACATTTTTAAGGACTGCTGACAGCAATGTTGTTAAGACTACTTAAAAGAAGATACAATAGATATGAGTGTTGGTGTTGTGGCAAAGTGGGTCATTATGCCATTGATTGTTAGCACAACACTACAGTCAGGAAAGATGCCAGCTTACCTATCAGAAAGGCTGCAGGCAGACATGTCAAGTTTCAGTCTAACCTGAACCTAGAACCCAATAATTATTGGGGTTCTAAGGTTAAGTAATTTTATTTGATGCAGGTGAGTCCAAGTGGCCATACCCAAATATGGTACTTGGACAGTGGATGTTCCAGGCACATGACTGGAATAAGAAGGATGCTGAAGGATTACACTCCCATTGAGAATGGACCCAAAGTGATCTTTGGTGGATCTGAAACATAATCTAATAAGCATAAGTCAACTAAGTGATCTTAGTTATGACACTTCTTTCATTAAGAATGGGTGTCCAATTAGAAGGACAAGTGATCAAGAGGTCATCTTGTCTGGCTATAGAAAAGGAAATGTTTATTGTCTAAATTTTGTGTGTGAGAATAAAGATTCTCCTGTTTGCCTAGTTGCAGATGAGAAAGCTTCTCATTGTGAATGGCACAAGAGGCTTGCTCACCTTAACTACAAGACTATATGCCAACTCTTTAGTAAAGAGTTAGTGAGAAATGGTCATCAAGTCAAGTGCATCAAGGAGGGTATATGTTCAGCTTGTCAAAAAGGCAAACAGACAAAGACCTCCTTCCACAGCCTTGATACCAAAGACTCAGTGAGGTGTTCATATCTCCTGCATATGGATCTATTTGGTCATATGCCAGTTCATAGTATAGGTAGGAAAGTCTACATATTTGTGGTTGTGGATGACTATTCTAGATTTACATGGGTTTTCTTCCTGAGGCAGAAATCTGAAACCTCTACTGTCTTCCACAATTTTGTTAGGCAAATTCAGAATGAACTTAACAATTCAGTGGTCAAAATCAGAAGTGACCATGAGACTGAATTTCAGTCTGAATGCATGACAAGATTTTGTGAAGAACTAGGGATTCATCAAGAGTTCTCCTCACCTAGAACTCCCCAACAAAATGGTATTGCTGAAAGAAAGAATAAGACTATTATTGAGGCTGGTAGAACACTATTAAGTGACACTTCTCTCCCAGAATATTTCTGGGCTGAGGCAGTAAACACTGCATGTCATGTTCTCAACCTAGCCTCCATCACCAAAAGCCACAAGAAGACACCCTATGAGATTATGAAAGGCATAAAACCAAATATATCATATTTTACGATCTTTGGTAGCAAGTGTTATGTACTAAACAATGACAAGTCTCATTTAACAAAGTTTGCTGCCAAATCCCAAGCTGGAATATTTGTTTGGTACAACAACAGTAAGGCATACAGGGTCTACAACTTGACTACTCAAGTTATAGAAGAATCTGTCCATGTAGTCTTTGATGAATCTAAGCTAATCAACTGTGAGCTGTCTAGCACTCCTTGTAGCTCTACAAGTTTGAAGGAAAAGATGGACAAGCTAACCATAAGTGAAGACCAACCTGCAAGACAGGATGAGAAAAATGATGGATGCTGTCTAGGGGGAGTACAAGACTCACAAGCTGATGAAGATGAAGACAATGAAGTACAACATGGTGGGGAGATTGGAGGAAATCAAGTTGTGGATAGATTGCCTCCAGTAATTAGACACCTAAGGGATCATCCAACACACCAAATTATTGGTGATCCAAATCATGGTGTTCAGACAAGGAGCAAGAACTTGAACACAGTTCTTTGCTCAAGTTTCCTATCCCAGATGGAACCCAAGAAATTTGAAGAGGCCATATAAGACCGAAATTGAATTGATGCCATGCAGGAAGAGCTGAATCAATTCCGAAGATGCAAAGTCTGGAAGTTGGTTCCTAAACCAAAGAATCACAATGTCATAGGGACTAAGTGTATCTACAAGAACAAGTTAGATGAAAATGGCATTATAGTCAAGAACAAAGAAAGACTGGGGGAAAAAAGGCTATAGACAGAAAGAAGGAATATATTTTGACCCGACATTTGCCCCAGTGGCAAGGTTGGAAGCAATAAGACTGTTCCTTGCCCATGCAACTTATCAAGGGTTCAAGGTATTTTAGATGGATGTAAAGTTAGTATTTTTGAATTGTGACTTAAAAGAGAAAGTTTATGTTGAACAACCCTCAGGTTTTGTAGATCCTCTCTATCCTAATTATGTGTATAGGCTTAAGAAAGCTCTATATGGTTTGAAACAAGCCCCTAGGGCTTGGTATGAAACACTATCTACATTCTTCATTGAGAACAAATTCTCAAGGGAGAATATAGACAAAACTCTATTCCTAAGGGAATCAAAAGGCAAGATCATCCTAGTCCAGATATATGTTGATGACATTATCTTTGGATCAACTGAAAATAACCTTTGTAGAAAGTTTGCAAAACTTATGCAAGGGAAGTTTGAGATGAGCAACATGGGTGAGCTGAAATTCTTCGTGGGACTCCAAGTTAGATAGACTGATGATGGCTTGTCCATATCCTAGTATAAGTTCACCAAAGAGTTAATTAAGAAATATGACATGGAGTCATCCTCGACCATGAGAACTCTAATGGGGTCAAGTATTCCTATAGGCAAAGATGATGCAGGAAAACCTGCAGATGAGTCTTTGTATAGAGGGATAATTGACTCCCTTCTATACTTAACTGTTAGTAGACCAGACATCATGTATGCTACATGTGTCTGTGCTAGGTATCAAGCCTGCCCTAAAAAATCTCATTATACTGCTATCAAAAGAATTTTGAGATATCTTAAGGGAACACCAAATCTTGGCCTTTGGTACCTGAAGATTACAGATTTTCAACTAATAGGTTATTCAGATGCATACTTTGCAGGATGCAAAGAAGATAGGAAAAGTACCACTGGCACATGTTAGTTTCTAGGTGGAAGATTGGTGTCATGGAGCAGCAAAAAGCAGACAAGTGTGGCTATATCCACTACTGAGTCTGAATATGTAGCTGCAGACAGTTGCTGTGAGCAGCTGTTATGCATACAACATCAACTTGAAGACTATGACATCAAGATAAGTAGAACCCCATTATATTTTGATTCTACTAGTGCCATTTCTATTGCTAGAAATCCTATTTCTCATAACAGAACTAAGCACATAGAAATCAGATTTCATTTCATTAGAAATTATGTTGAAAAAGAAGACATAAGTTTAGAATTTGTCAACACTAATTTTCAAATTGCTGACATGTTCACCAAACCAATGGATGAAACTAAATTCAATTACTTTAAAATTGAATTAGGCATGCTGAACTTGGAATAAGAATGATAAAAATGATTAAGTAATTCTGTGTCGACACAAAAAGACATCTATGTCGACACTTAGTAGTTGGTGTTGACACATAAGGAAAATTCTATCGACACATTAAGAAGATTGTGTCGACACTCAGAATTTGATGTCGACACATAGCTCTCCTGACACTTAGATATTGGTGTCGACACATATAATCGTCTATGTCGACACGCAGAACTTAGTGTAGACTCTTAAGGTTGTCTGTGTCGACACATCGCAGATGGTGTCGACACATAGTATTAAAATACCTTTACATTCTCCGTCGAGACTTTAATAGTCTGTGTCGACACAATCCAAACAGTGTCAACACAATAAGCGTATTTCAACCCGCCTTTTGACCTTCTTTGTTTAGACACATATAAATAGGTGGAAGCAAAACCCTGTCGACTACGCTCTCAGTATTCTCGAGACCAAACCTTTGTGTCGACAAGCCTTCATCTTCCTTCTTCTCTCTCTCTAATCCCTAATGGCGCCAAAGCTAGAAGAGAACATAAACGAGGGCTATGAACTGATTCGTCATGATTTTGAGACTGCCACTCCAAAAATCAAAGCCGTGATTACCCTAATCACAGAAAATGGATTGGACTACTTAATCTTAGAACCTACCCGGATATGGAAGAAGGAGGTTCTTGAATTCTTCTCGGCAGCATCAATGGATTCGACGGGCCTGAAAATTAAGTCATTTGTTCAAGGAACTAATGTCAAACTCACCCAGAAGAGTTTAAGGAAGACACTACAGCTTCCCAGGATTAAGGAAGACGATGACATAACACCCTCCATGACAAAAGATGCTCTCCAATGGTGTGGACTGGATCCCACTACCAAGATTGGATCATCCATGAATAGGAAGGGAATGAATTCCCTGGGCAAATTCCTGTCAGAGATTGTAGGGAAGGTTATTCTGTGCAAATCATTAGGACATGATAGGATTTCAGCCTATATGTTCAATCTCATGATCAGAGTTATCTTCAAGGTGAATACAAACTGGTCTGCTGTTGTCTTTGACAAGATCAAAGAAGGAATCAAGAAACCCAATCTGGGCAGAATACTAAGCCTGTATCAGGCCTTGAATATTACAGAAGGGATGAATCAAACTACAGGCTCTAAGATTAATCACATGAGGACAATGGACTTAAGAATACTGTCTAGATGGGATAGGGTATTGACCAAGGATGTCTCTACACCCAGAAACCCCAGAAATAGGTTCAGACAAAGAAGAAAACTCCACACAAGCCAGCTGAATCATCCAGTGATTCAAAAGTAGTTGTTTTCAGCTCAGATGAAGAAGGAGCAGAAAGGACTAGCAAATCTCCTGCTCAAGAAACTGTGACTGATAGTTAGGTGCAGGGGGAGCAGATTCCTGCCACCAACATCTCAGTGGATCAGGTACAGGAAGAGCCTCATCAAGGGGGAGCTAATGAGTTTTCTCCAGTTCCAGCTCAACAAGTGTCATCACCTTCAAAGGACACTATTATGCAAGAGACAACTGACCACACAACTGCATTGGACAGTAAAACAACTACTCAATCTATACTTGAGGTAGTCCAGGACATAAATCAAACTGCTATAGACACTGAGAATGATGCACTAGATGTGCATATGAATGATGTTGATCAGACTAACCAAGACAATATCCCTGGACATGACAATACAATGGAAGAGACTTTTGAATTTGAAGGAAGTCCATCTGCTGTGAAAGAGAATGTTATTCCTCCAGTTCAAATGCAATAAGATGTCACTCTGGAAGAGTTGTTTCCTGATTTACTAGGAGTAAGAACTGAGGGGGAGTTGCCAAGAACAAAAAAAGAGATGGCCATCATTGCCACAAGTCCAAAAGACACTATGGATATAGAAAGTTCATTTGGTTGCTCAGAAGATGAAGAAGCCTCCAGGGCAAAGAAGAGAAAACTTGTGGAACTAAGGAAAAGGAGCTCTGGCTATAAGAAAGCCTTGCAGACTGTCCCACAAATAGCAGCTCCAGTGGTAGACTTCAGTTCACTTTTGGTGAAACTACAAGTAAAGATGGATGAGCAAAGACTTGCTCTTGAAAAATATGTTGATGAAAGTAATAAAGAACTGCAATCTACCTTGGCCCAAGATATCAAATCCATCAGATTTGAAGTCAGTTTGAACAAACTGGAAATGACTGAATGTTTCCAAAAGGGAGGTCATGCTGTTGTCTACCTGGCCAAACAACAACATGAGGCCAAGACTCAGATAGATGACATTGCAATAAAATAAGGATATGTTCTGCAGAATCAAATTAGAATGAATGACAATCTCACAGAATCTCATAATGTTATTGTCACAGAACTCCAAAATAAAGCCACTGATTTCACTGCAAATATGGTTAAAGAAAAGTCTGAGTTTGATAAACAACTCAAAGCAGATTTGGCTAATATCCACACTGCTATTCAGGACTCTCAAAAGGTCATTGATGATCAGCTGCAGAAGTTCCGATCATTCTATAAAGAAGGCACCAATTATCTAGCTGATTAGATCTGATTTCAAAAAGATGATCTCAGAGACCATATTGAAAGCGAAGTCTAAAGGGGGAGAGTGTATTAGTCAATGCAGGCTCTGATCATGCTAAATGGATCACTAATGCTATCAGAGCAACTCTTGGTTATCCACCCCTATGTGATGATGATAACACTGCTAAATCAGGCATTCAACCGGCTTCCAATGAAGGGGTTCAGCAGGAAGTAGCTCAAATTATTTATCGACCTGCTGATTTTGAGGGCATTCAATATGCAGTACAACAAATGTACAGTCCTCCACAGGAGGTACAGAATGTGATTATTAAAAAGGTTGAAATGTCTGAAGCTGCTTTTAAAAGAGAACAAGAAGCTCAACTTTCTAAGAAAAGGTTTAGAGAGCAGGTTCATGTGGAGGACTATGGAGCCTGCTCTCTAAACCTTTTCTTAGAAAGTTAAGCTTCTTGTTCTCTTTTCAAAGCAGCTTCAGACATTTCAACCTTTTTAATAATCACATTTTGTACCTCCTGTGGAGGACTGTACATTTGTTGTACTACATATTGAATGCCCTCAAAATCAGCAGGTGGATAAATAATTTGAGCAACTTCCTGCTAAAACCCTTCATTGGAAGCCGGTTGAATGCCTGATTCAGCAGTGTTATCATCATCACACAAGGGTGGATAACCAAGAATTGCTCTGATAGCATTGGTGATCTATTTAGCATGATCAGAGCCTGCATTGACTAATACTCTAACACCTAGAGGGGGGGGGGGTGAATAGGTTCAATTCCTTTTTATTAAGGCAAACAGTATATTTTACTAGTAATTAATCTATGCAACAACTATCACAACACAACTTAAAAACAAACTGAAAGTGTGAGCTAGATCTGATATACTCTAGAGGGGGGGGGGTGAATAAAGTATGGTGCTTAAAAACTTTTTACAACAGTTGTTGTAATCTGAGTGAACAGGGAAGCAAATAGTACAGAACTTATCTAATCACAATGTACAAAAGAAACTAATCACAGATCCTAACTAATCACAGATCAATCACAACCAGAAACAAAAATAAAGACAAGCAAGCCAGAAGACACAAGGAGCTATAATGGTTCCCCTAAACTTGGGTACATCCACTCTTCTACCACCCTAGGTAGAAATCTAATGCAGGATGAGTTGATCAGGTGTCCTGGGCACCAATGAGCTTTTGATAAGGTGCTCAAAAACCAAATCAGATTTTTTGATCAGGTGTCTTGCCACCAATGAGCTTTTGATAAGGTGCTCAAAAACCAAGCATAAACTTTTGAAGAGAGTTTGAGAAACCCTTTACAGAGATGGGGATGAGAGAGTGATGGAAGTATTCTCTTTCTCAGAGCATCTGAGAAGACTATGTGGATATTGATGTTGTCAAAGCTCCCCCTGAGTTCTTGAGATGTCCAGGAAATGAAGCTTTGCTGTAGGGTGATAGCCCTTCAGAGATTGATCTCCAGCAATTGATGATTTCAGCAACAGCTGAAATGTTAGGTGTCTAGAGTCTTGAATGATGATGACCTTGAACACTTGAATCAAAAAAAGATCTGAAGATTTCAGTTGGTTGATCTCCTTGGTTGTGTGTTCTTGAGTGAATTCTTTTAGACAGAGAATGTCTACAGCTCTTTCTCTTGTGAACAGTTGGTATTGAGAAAGATGTTGTTCCAGAGAATGTTTTTAGTTCTTCTTCTTCTTGTGCACTCTCTGCAGATGCTATCAGAATTATCTTGTGTGTGATTCAAAAAACTTGTCTTTTATTCCTTTTATTCTGAATAGAAATAATCCTCTGTCAACAATAGCCATTAGCCTGTCATTAATTGACTCCTTAATTGCAATTGTCTTCTAGGGGAAAGTCCAAAGAAACATTCCTTGATAATCCCTTGAAACTTGGTCCAGAATAAATGAAAATAGCTACAAAATCTTCTGAATTAATTGCTCACAATAACTCCTTAACTGTTCTGAATTTGAATCTTGAAAAACATTTAACTCTTCAGAAAAACGTCGAACTGAGCTCTACTATCATTGAACTGAGCTCAGCGATTTGGACTTAGACAGCAACAGAGATCGTCGAACTGAGCTCAGAGATAGAGAATCAACACTGGAGTCAAGATCGTCGAACTGAGCTCGAAGATCGTCGAATGGAGTTCGACGATTTTTGAAGTTGAGCTCAGCGATCGTCGTGTCGAAGATCGTCGAAGTTGAGCTCGACGATCGTCGATTGGAGTTCGACGATTCGTCGTACTGAGCTCGATGAAATGACTCAGTCTCCAAACTGAAAAACCTTGGTCTTGAGGGCAGCTTCCAAACCTAACTACTAATCCTTAGACTCAACTCTAATTGACCTTTAGATCTATACAATGAGGTCAAAAACAGGTTTCCTAAAGACATAGTGATCCTGACCCAAATTAGTAATAGGGTGTTCCAACAATCTCCCCCTATTTGAGGTAGAATTACTATTTACAGAGCTTGGAAAAATTAAAGAACAACATACAATGCAACAATAAACAAACAACAAGCAGAATCATAGAAATATTATCCCAGACAAAAATTAGAAATCAGAATAATTGTCACCTTACAGAATTATTCCTTCTCTTTGCTCTTTATAAGCTTAATTTCTCTATTAGGATTAAGAGCTTCTTTCTTTGACCTTCTGTCATCAGCTGCACCTAAGGTAGTTTGTTGTTTAGGCCTTGGTACCACAGCTTCAGGATGCAGCTCCATATATCTTTCAGAATCAAAAAAATTACTTGAGGCATATATTTCCAGTTCCTTCTTTCTTTGTTCAGATAGGGTAGTAATGCTTGAGGTATCCTTGCCTTGCTCTCTGGCTTTCTTGATTTGATCCAGGGCAGCTAACTCTTTCATTCTAGTAGTCCAAGCAGTAGGGTTATTTTCTGGATCTTCAAAGGGCACTGGAGGCTCATATCTGTTAGAAGGATTATCTAGAGGAGCTCTGGATGAGACTACTTCTTTCAACTTGTAGGGAAAAGGACCTGAAGTTGTATCTGATGAAGCTTGTCCTTCCCTAGAGTATGGATGCTGCCTTGAATAGCCTTTGGAGTAGACTTGGAATTCTCTTTGGCTTCCTCTATAACTTCCTCTCCTTGATTGAGAACCTCTGGACTGGCTTCCCCTATATTGAGATCTTGCATGAGGCTGATAGGGGGTTTGGCTTTTGGCAGAAGGATGAGCAGCCGAGCTTCCACCTGCACCTACATCAGGAGGAGGTGGTGGAGGAGGATGAGGATGATGAAACTGAGAAGATCCTTTCTCATACTTCCTCTTCTTCTTCATAGCTTTTAGTTGGTTCTTGGAATACTGCATCCAATGTTCAGTAATGGGGCAGTCATGAAGAATGTAATAAGGAATATCATTAGTGTCCTTTACTTTGGCTGGAGGCACCCTTTTCATAGCCTTGCTCCTTGCCTTTCTTTTCCTGGCTATAGTGGCAGAGGAGTCATCAGAATCAGTCCTAAACTCATCACTTTCAGAGCTTTGCTCATCATATAAAGCATCAATCTGTTTTATATAATTTTTGAAGTTGGGTTGGAGCAGATGAAACAGCAGTTGTAGCAGCAGCAGATACAACACTAGTAACAACAGAAGTTGTAGCAGTAGCAGTAGTAACAACATACATAGAGCTTTCTGGAGCAATACTTTCAGAAGATATAGTAGCGGTAGTGTCAGCAGTAACTGGAGCAGTAACGGATACAGAGAAAATACTTTCAGATACAACAGTAGGCACAGCATCAGTAATAACAGCAGGAATAATAGTAGGCTCAAAATCATATGCCTCTATCTGCATATCCTCAGGAACTGGAACATCAGCAGTATCATCACTGACAGCAGCAGTAACAGAAACAACAACAATATTTTCAGCAGGAGTAGCAGCAGCATCACTGGAACCAGAAGGCTCAGTAGTATATATGGAGGATATATAGGAGCTAACTAAGCTGGAATCACAGCTTGAGAAGGGCACAATGGCCTTGGAGAGATCCTCTAAGGGCTGGACTGCAATTTTCTCTGGAAGACAGCTGAAGTACACTGAATCAAAATTTGATAACAAGGACCTGAGGTCCACTGAGAAGACAGCAACTGGAGGAGTGGAAACTGGAGCTTGAGTAACAACAGCAGCAGCAGGGACTGAAGAAATGGCAGTAGGCAATCTCACAACTTCATGAGGCATCTCCCCCTGCCTAGATTCAGAGAGAGCTGGATCAAGGTACCCAAATGAAGGGATTGCCTGAGGAAAGAGAGAAGATAGCCTGGCAGAGAGGGCTGCAACTGACTGAAGAAGGGGAGCTAAGGAGGTATCCAGCAGAAGTGACAGCCTGGGAGCTATCAGTTCATACAGTTGGTCAGCTAGGGCTGGGATGTCTACATGCTCAGCAGGCAATTGAGCAGAGGTAGAGGATGGAGGTGGTGCAACAGGTGATGTTGATGGAGAGCTGGTGGATGGTAGAAGTGAAGGTTGAGGTGTGGGGATTGTGGAAATGGAAGAAAGTGGTATGGAGATAGAGGGTGTGAAAGAGGCTTGATCAATGATGTCTTGTAGAAGCTGTTGGTAAGATGTTGATGAGGAGGGTAGCTCAGGAGGAGATGAGGGTGAGTCATCCATGAAGGAATCCATCTAGAAGATTGAAGGATGGAATGGTGGATGATGTGTCAATGTCTGGGTGAGGGTAGTGTGTAAAGGATGGAATGGTTCTTCTGTTATTGGGAAGAGTGGGAATTGGAAAGGGAATTGATGGCTGGAGATGGGCTGGAATGATGATGGTGGATGAGATTGGAATGGTGGAAGTGACTGGTGGAGATGAAATAGGAGGAGGAGGAGAGGAAAATCATCTACAGGGGCAGAGACTTGAGGAGAAGAGACTGTTACAGTCCTTGTACCTGAAGTTGTGCTTGTAGAGGGCCTACTGGGCTTGGTTATCTGCCTGTCCCATTTGCCAAAGAGGGCACATGACAATCTCTTTGATGCATTGATGTACATCCCAGAGGAGACTAGCAGAGCAGGGGCATCTGTTCTGAAGAAAGAGCCCTAGGATCCTCCCAAAATTCACAAAGTTCTTGTTTATTTTCTCTTAATCCGGTCAAGAGAAGACCTCTCCCCAGTTCAACTATTTCTTATCCACAATGGCTCCCATCAAGCACAGCTGATACCTGGAGATGGTATCATGTGTTGAATGCTTGGCCAGCAGAACCTTTCCTACTACATCAGCAAAAAGTCTATATTCCACAGCTAGGTTCTTTTTCAGCAGCTTGCTAGGGTTAGCATCAGAGTGACCCATTCTTGCAAGTAAATCAGAAAATTCCTCTCCAGACAATTCAGCAGAATCTCTTCCAGAACTTAATTCAAAAACCTCTGTCAGAATAGCAGGAGTCAAAGGTACCTGGGTTCCAAAATGAACCAACTACTGTGTTTTGGTCCTGGTTGTGGGCAGTATAGACCCACTCCTTAATCTCATCATAGCCAACTTGATTCTTGTCGACATGATGGTAACAAGCTTTTGCTCCTTGAATAGTTCCAGAATGTCTTGAAAAACTTGATCAGTGGTGCTGAAGGACTCCATGTCTATATCAAATCCAGCATCGAATTTCATTGTGGCTAGAACGACAACAGAGACGGCCATGGTTACCTGCAAAAATCAACAAACAAAACGACCAAGTGTAGAGATATTTGGAGGGAAAGAGAAATTTTTGCAGAGAGATTGAAAGCGTAAAAGGAGAACGACGACAAAAAATGAATTTTATATTAGGGTTCGACGCAGAAAAGGAAAGATCGTTGAACTCAGTTCGACGATCGGGGCTTCTAAAGGAATCTGAAAGGTCTTCAATATCGTCGATCTCCGTTCGACGATATCGAAGAGCGTCGAGATCCGTTCGACGATAGTTCATAGAACAAAATCGTCGAGCGCCGTTCGATGATCGTTGACTTGAAGAGATAGTTCAGACTATCTGAGAAGAGCTGAACTCAGGTCGACGATTTCGGAAAGCGTCGATCTCCGTTCGACGATCTGGGGGAAAATCGTCGAGCGCAGTTCAGAGACCAGAAATACACTCTAGACACTTAGAAAAATCAGGATGTTTGCCTAGTCTTGGTCAATTTTTAAAGTTTTAAAGTCTTGGAACTTATTTAAGACTTCCTCCATCTAACATTCCTAACAGATTTAGGAAGAAGGTGTGTTTCTTTTCATCCAATGGTTTGGTGAAAATATCTCCCCTTTGCAAATCAGTTGGGATATATTGAAGTTCAATTTTATTCTTCTCAATATTATCCCTTAAGAAGTGATGCCTAATTTCTATGTGTTTTGTCCTACTATGGAGGACTGGATTTTGAGCTATGGAAATAATACTGGTGTTATCACAAAATATTTTTGACTTCTCTAAGTTGTAACCAAAGTCTAGGAGTTGGTTTTGAATCCACAAGATTTGTGAACAGCAACTGCCTGCAGCCATATATTCAGCTTCAGCAGTTGAAGTTGACACAGATGTTTGTTTCTTGCAAAACCAAGAGACAAGTCTGTCACCAAGAAACTGACAAGTTCCACTAGTGCTTTTCCTGTCAATTCTGCATCCAGCATAATCAGCATCAGAGAATCCAGTTAATTCAAATGCTGAATCTTTTGGATACCAGGGACCTAGATTTGGACAACTTTTAACATACCTGAGAATCCTTTTTACTAATGTTAGGTGTGACTCTCTAGGGCTTACTTGGAACATAGCACATATGCATGTAGCAAACATTATGTCTGGTCTACTAGCTGTAAGGTACAGTAAAGAGCCAATCATTGCTCTATATGTTGTCTGATCAACAGGTTTCCCATGGTTATCAGCATCCAATACAACATTAGTAGGCATGAGTGTTTTCATACATGATGCTTCAAACATACCAAATTTCTTGACCTTGTTTGAGAAATAAAGATGCCTTCAGCATGTTGTTTGACTTGCAATCCTAGAAAGAAGGATAACTCACCCATGCTACTCATTTTAAATTTAGAATGCATTAGGTTGGAGAACCTTCTGCACAAATTTGAGTTAGTAGAACCAAAGATAATATCATCTACATAAATCTGTACTAGTAGGGTATGGGACTTATGGGTTCTAATGAAAAGAGTTTGGTCTACTCTACCCCTTATAAATCCATTTTCTAGAAGGAAGCATGCTAGAGTCTCATACCATGCTCTAGGAGCTTGTTTGAGACCATATAATGCTTTGTTCAATTTAAAAACATTATCAGGATAAGTTGGAGAGATAAAACCTGGAGGTTGTCTGACATAGACTTCTTCCTTGATGTATCCATTGAGAAATGCACTCTTTACATCCATCTGATATACCTTGAAGCCTTTGTGTGCTGCATAAGCTAAGAAGATTCTGATGGCTTCCAATCTTGCAACTGGTGCAAAAGTCTGGTCATAGTCTATGCCTTCTTCTTGAGAGTATCCTTGAGCAACGAGCCTTGCCTTGTTCCTTACAATTACTCCTTGATCATCCAATTTGTTTCTGAACACTCATTTTGTTCCAACAATGGAGTGATCCTTAGGCTTTGGCACTAGTTCCCAAACTTTGTTCCTTTCAAATTGATGCAACTCTTCTTGCATTGCAATGATCCAGTGTGGATCTTGCTCTGCATCTTGAATGGATTGAGGTTCAATTTGAGATAGGAAGCAAGTGTGCAATAGGTTTTGGTTGACCTGATTTCTGGTTTGAACACCAGCTGAGATGTCTCTAATTACTTGGGAAATTGGATGGTCTCTTGATGTTACTAAATCAACAGGGGGTGTTGATTGTTCACCAACCTGTGTTGTTGTTTCCTCTTATGGTACAACAACTGGCTCTTCAAGTTGTTTCTCCTCAATATGTTGAATGCTTTCTTCATCTTCACTGCTTTCCTCTTTTTGAGTAATCTGTAACCTGTTCAAATCTTCAGCAAGAGAATGTACCTGCAAAGGTTCTATGGTAGAAGTGTTCTTCTCCTTGAAAGACATGTTAGATTCATTAAATGATATGTGAACATATTCCTCAATTTTAAGAGATGATTTATTATAAACCATATAAGCCTTACTGATCATGGAGTATCCCAGAAACACTCCTTCATCAGCTTTAGCTTGAAATTTTGCTAAATATCTCTCGTCATTATTATGAATATAACAAATACAGCCAAAAAAATCTAAAATAATCAACTTTAGGTTTCTTCCCTTTGAGTAATTCATAGGGAGTCTTGCCCTTTAGTTTATGTATTAAACTTCTGTTCAGCACATAGTTGGAGGTGTTCACTGCCTCTGCCCAAAAAGATAGAGGAAGGTGAGCATCTGACAACAATGTAGTGACAGATTCAATAAGGGTTATATTTTTCCTTTCAGCTACCCCATTTTGTTGAGGAGTTCTAGGAGCTGAGAAAGTATGCCTGATCCCTTCACTATGACAGAACTCTTGCATAAGAAGAGAATCAAACTCTGTCCCATGATCACTTCTGATCATGGCAATGTGAGTATTGAACTCAATTTGTATGCATTTTAGAAACTCTGTCAAACACTTAAAGTTATCAGACTTCTTCCTCAGAAAGAACACCCATGTGAATCTAGAGAAGTCATCTACAACTACTAAAGTGTAAGATTTCCCTCCTAGGCTTTGTACTGCAATGGGTCCAAAAAGATCCATGTGTAACAGATACAAAATCCTAGGTGAATCACTCTTATTAAGTGATTTGAAACTATTTTTAGTTTGTTTGCCTAATTGACAAGCCTTGCAGAGTCCTTCCTTCTTGTAGGGGCCAGAAGGTAGTCCTCTAACAAGGTTGTCCTTGGATAGCCTAGCAATGGTTCTAAGGTTTAAATGTCCTAGTCTCTTATGCCATAAAATATTAGGTCTACAAATAGAATTGAACAGGCAAATGTCTACATCTGTTGAAAGAAAATCTACTAAGTAGATGTTACCTTTCCTTTTACCTGTCAACACAGTTGTGTTGTCCTCTGACTTGATCTTGCATAAGGCTTTGCTGAAAGTCACTTGGTAGCCTTCATCACATAGCTGACTGATGCTGATCAAATTGCGCTTCAGTCCTTCCACATAAGCTACCTTCTTGAATGTCACTATCCCAATCTGGACTGCACCATATCCTTTAGTTTGTCCAAAGTTTGAATCACCAAATATGACTTTGGGTCCAAGCTTGGCTTTAAAGGATGTGAGGTTGTCCTTGTTTCCTGTCATGTGCTTTGAGCACCCACTATCCAAGTACCATTGCTTGTTTGATGTTGGATAGGTCTTCTCCTGCACATAAAATAATTCATTTGTTTTTGACCCAGTTTACCTTGGGCCTAGGTTGATAACCTTTAAACTCAGAAATAAAAGACATCCCAGGTTGACTCTTATAACCTTCAGGATGATATCTCCTTGGAGGTATTATCCATTCAGTATAAGGGTTAAAGATTTGGGATGAAGGACTGAAAGTCCACCTAGTGTCAACTAGCTTCACCTATGGGGGGGGGGGGAATAGGTGACGTGCAGCGTTTTTGCGAAATTAAAACTGTACCTGCACAAGAAAACAAAACAACACAGCACAGAAAGGACACAAGCAATTTATAGTGGTTCCCCGATTTGGGTACATCCACTTTCCCCCTTCGACCTATCTCCTAACCAGGGACGACTCGGTCACTTCACCAACAGGATTGAAATTCAATCCTTGCACTAACGGAAGGAACCCTTCCACATGTAGGAGTCACCACTCCCACAACACAGGTTGCACCCAACCCTTACAACTAGGAACCAACGTTCCTTTACAACAAAATTGAAATTAGAATGTATAAGAAATACAAACAACTTATGGAGATTAAGGTGTCCCTCTTCATTCGATGACGTGTTCTTGAAGTCAACGAAGAGTCCACAACCCTAGATCTCACTAGGAGAGAATCTCCCCGAAACCGGCGGCGGCAAGAAGTGCGGCGGCTTTGTTCTCGGGATTGGCGGCTACAACGGAGTGCTACTGCTGTTCTTTGGAGATTCAACTTTTGTTACAAAGCTAGCAAGGTCCTCCAACGGTCACACTAGGATCGATCGTCTCGATCGATTCGGAATGGGAAGGTTTTCCCGATCAACGAATCAAGAGACAAGAGATCTCTGGTTAGACGCGTGAGACGCTGTGCTTGGCTGAGCTTCTGTCACCGGGAGATCTGGAAGAAACCTCGATCAAAGACGGCGATCTACTGCACGAGCGGCGACGACGACGACAGAGATGGATTTCGCGATCTAGGTCACGTCGGCGGCTTGCGTTCTTGATCTCAATCTGTCTATTTGCTGTTCAAAAATACGCGTGTATTTATACAGTAGAATACTCCTTTATGACCATTGTGGGTCCCACCAGAAGAAACCCCAAGTCCGGTTCAAAACAGTGCCAGCGGCTGAGTCCAGTCCAGCGGGATCCAGAAAATCGCCCAAGTCAAAATCGGCGAGAATCGAAGGTGATTCTCGTCGATTCGGCGAGAATCAAAGGTGATTCTCGTCGATTTGGCGAGAGTCAAAGGTGATTCTCGTCGATGTTGACTTATTTGCACGCTCTGATTTAGCCGGATAGAGACGGTGAGAATCAGCCAGTGATTCTCGACGATTCGGCGAGAATCACTAGTGATTCTCGCCGAATTGGCGAGAATCACTTGGTGATTCTCGTCGATTAATACTTGGACGATTTTTCGTCTTTCCACCCATGAGCTGCTCTTTGACCCATCCTTGCTCCTTGTCTGCTCTTGCATTATCACAGTCTTGTACTTGAAAATAAGTACACTCCAATAGAGAGTACACGTAGGCCAACACACTGATCTGCTCAACGAGGGATTACGTCGCGCAGACCCGTGTATATTGACCTACTGCACCCTGACCTTGGTGTGTACTTAGCGTGGAATAACTGCAAGCACAACTTAAAAGATTTCATCAAATACATTGTCTATTTTCCTTAGCTGGTTCAGGGGCTTCTTCAAATCAGGTACATTGTGGATACAATACCCAAGAATCTCGCCCTATTTGAAGAAGCCTAAACCCTACAAGCTAAGGTGAATAGAGCGTATGGGAATGAAAATCATAAACGAAAAATTGAGTTGAGAGAGATATTCATTACCAATACCAATTTCTTGAGAGCAAACTTGGAGCCACCTTAGCCTTAGCCGAGAGGGGTAATCTCCCCCTTTTCGGCTTCTGCAAATCTAGGTCTGTTGCATTTGACCCCGTGCTCCCCCTCAGTTCTTGCACCTGTGCTCATTCTTGAGTTCCTGGCAGAGGCTCCCCCTAGATGCATGAGCCTGGAGCTTCTGTAGTCTTCATTCCTCATAGTTTAACATCCCCAACTTAGTTTTGAAAAGACTGAACTTGGCTTCGTCTAAGGGCTTTCTGAAAATATCTGCAATCTGCTTGTCCGTGGGGACATAACAGAGAGAGATGTCCTTGTTCTCCACGTGCTCTCGAAGGAAGTGGTAGCGCACTTCAATATGCTTCGTTCTGCTGTGCGATACCGGATTGTGGGCAATTGCAATTGCACTGGAAGAGTCGCAGTACATTGGTACTTCCTTGAACTGAAGGTCGTAGTCGGCTAACTGGTTTCTGATCCATAGGAGTTGTGTGCAACAGCTGGCTGCCGAGATGTACTCAAACTCTGCTGTGGAGGTTGCTACACAATTCTGCTTCTTGCTATTCCATGAAATAAGCCTTCTTCTGAGGAATTGACACGTCCCAGAAGTGCTTTTCCTGTCATCCCTACTCACTGCAAAATCAGCATCTGAAAAACCTATTAGCTCGACATCATTGTTTCTCGGGTACCACAAGCCAAGATTCGGAGTACCTTTAAGGTATCTTAGAATTCGCTTTGCAACGATATAGTGAGATTCCTTAGTGTTCACCTGATATCTGGCACAGACACATGTGGAGAACAGGATATCGGGTCTACTGGCAGTAAGGTAGAGCAGGGATCCCATGATGCTTCTGTATTTGGATTCATCGAAAGGTTTACCTTTCTCATCCCTATCCAGAGACATAGTGGATCCCATTGGAGTCCTCATAGAGGTTGCATTCTCCATACTGAATTTCTTGAGGAGTTCATTTGTGAACTTCGTCTGAGAGATGAAGATTCCATCCTCAGACTGTTTCACTTGAAGTCCCAAGAAATACTTTAGCTCTCCCATACTGCTCATTTCAAACTTTCCTTGCATAAGTTTAGAAAACTTTTTGCAAAGATTGTTGTCCGTTGAGCCGAATATAATGTCATCGACATAGATTTGCACCAGCAAAATCTTGTCTTTGACTTCCCTGAGAAACAATGTCTTATCTATTTTACCTCTAGAGAACTTGTTCTCAAGAAGAAAACTAGATAAGGTCTCATACCAAGCTCGTGGAGCTTGTTTTAAACCATATAGAGCTTTATTAAGAAAATATACATGATTGGGATAAGTAGGATTGACAAAACCTGGGGGTTGAGTGACGTATACTTCCTCTTTCAGGTCTCCGTTCAAGAATGCTGATTTTACATCCATTTGATAGACTGTGAATCCTTTGTGCGAAGCATACGCCAGGAACAATCTGATTGCCTCGAGCCTTGCCACTGGTGCAAAGGTCTGGTCGAAGTCAATCCCCTCCTCCTATCTGTAACCTTGAGCCACCAGCCTGGCCTTGTTCTTTATGATGACACCATGTTCATCCAGTTTGTTTCTGAAGATCCACTTGGTGCCAATCACATTCTGCTTTTGTGGTCTGGGAACCAGCATCCAAACGTTGCATCGTTCGAATTGATGCAGTTCATCTTGCATGGCCAAAATCCATGCCGCATCTTTGTTCGCCTCGTCGAACTTCTTTGGCTCAACCTGTGACAGGAAGCTAAGATGCAAAATCTCGTTAATAGTGCCTCTTCGAGTTCTGACACCGTCACGAGGATCTCCAATGATATGATCTCTAGGATGATCCCTCACGTGCCGGAGCACTAGAACTCTGGCGTCGGGAACTTCGACTACTTCTTGGGCTTCTCCTTCTTCTAAGAGATTTTCTTCATTTTGATCTTCAACATTCCCAGTTGACGTTGGGGTGGAAACTTTGGCGTACTTAGGAGTTTCATCTTTAGCGGTCTCATCGAGACTCAGCTGTTCAAGTCGTGCACCTGCATCTTCAAGAATACCGCTGGAAGAATTGCTTTTAAGCAAGCTTCCTTCATCAAATACAACATTAATTGATTCCTCTACCACTAGGGTTTTCTTATTGAAGACCCTATATGCCCGACTGTGGGTACTATAGCCCATGAATATGCCTTCGAAGCATTTTTCACCAAATTTAGTATGCGAGTACATTCCATTATTCAGTACATAACATCTGCAACCAAAGATCCTTAAGTAGGACATGGTTGGTTTCCTGCCTCTCAGTAGCTCATAAGGCATCTTACGATGATGCTTGTTGATCAATGCTCGGTTTTGTACATGACAAGCTGTATTGATCGCCTCTGCCCAGAAGTATTCTGGGAGAGAAGCGTCTTTCAACATTGTCGTGTAAGCTTCAATGAGAGTTCTATTTCTCCTCTCCGCAACTCCATTTTGCTGAGGAGTGCGCGGGGAGGAAAACTCATGAAAGATACCTTGTTCTTCACAAAACTCTATCAAAGCACCAGATTCGAATTCTGTTCCATGGTCACTTCTGATTTTGACCACTGAGCAGTTAAATTCGTTCTGAACCTGCTTGAAAAAACTAGTGAAGATGTCAAACGTATCTGACTTTCGTTTTAAGAAGAACACCCATGTAAACCGAGAGTGATCATCAACTATCACTAGCGTATAGGACTTGCCTCCCAAGCTATGAACTTGCATTGGACCAAACAAGTCCATATGCAGAAGATAAAGACATCGGGAAGAGTCTTTGTCTGCAATGCTCTTAAAGGTAGCCCGAGTCTATTTGCCCATCTGACATGCAGGACAGGGGCTATCTTTGATGCACTTGATAACAGGAGCATCCCTTACTAAGTTTTTAGAAAACAAAATACTAATTGTTTTGAAATTAATATGTGCCAATCTCTTGTGCCATTGTTCACAAAGAGATGCACTGCCTGTTGCCACTAGGCATACAGGGGTAGATGAATCTAAACTAAGAAAATTTAAGCAGAAGATATTTCTGCTCCTAATGCCTATTAATACTGTCTCAGAAGAGGCACATGAGATTATCAGGCATTTATCCTTGCAGAACTTAACGTCAGAACCTTTATCACATAACTGACTTACACTGATCAGGTTATGGTTTAAACCTTCAACATAAGCCACGTCGGTGATAGAGATTATACCGTTGGAAATCATACCATAACCTCTGGTGACTCCTCAATCTGACCCCCCAAAGATGACTTTGGGTCCATTCTCGATTGGAGTGTAATCACGTAGCAGGATCCTTGTCCCAGTCATATGCCGGGAGCATCCACTGTCCAAGTACCATATTGGCGTTTTGGTGGCCTTTGGACATTCCTGCAAAACAAAATTAATTTCCCTTAGGAACCCAATCGAACTTGGGTCCTAGATTCTTGGTTAGCATACTCCCCCATGGGTGGTTAACCCTACGAGTGGTCGGCCTCGCATTGCTAACATAGGGAGTCTCGTTATACCTCGGATTAAACCAACAATCCACGACAAAGTGACCGACTTTGCCACAACACCAACAGTCAAATCTGTTGTACCTCTTCCTAGACTCCTGCTTTACCCTGGGAATGGTGGGTACAGCCGGGGCCTTGGATTTGGAGGTGGAGGCATCATAGTGATTGCAGTCACATGACTTCTTCACCTTCTGTTCCTTCAGTATAACAGGCCTGGCTTTAGGTGCCTGCTTTCCATTATGGCCGCTAGAGAATTGACCATAATTTCCCATGTGGATTTCCTCATAAGGTGCCTTGAAGACACTCTCACCGAAGTTGCGGGGAAAAGTCCAACCATCATATCGGCTCTTTGGTTTTTCAACCGAGGGCCGGAAATGATGACCAAAGGTTGACTCAAAGTCATGTTGGTTGTAGGGAAAGCTAGGCTTTCTGAACGCAACATGACTGAGTGGAGCTTTCCCTTTTCAGCAGCAGAGGCCTTTTTGGCGGCCTTATTCTTTCTCTGGTTCCTGTTTCTCCTGGATGAGGAACCAGATACCCCTACATGCCCCAAGCCAGCTCCTTTGGCCTGAGCAGAGAAGGTATCAACTACTGGAAGAACTGTTTTGGCATAGAGAAGCTCTTGACGATCTTCCTTTCTGCCGCAAGTTGTTCTTCCAACTTGTCGACTTCCTCCTGCTTAAGATCGAGGAGCTTAAGAGACTTTGAATGCTTTGAAGTCAGGTCTAGGTGCTCCTGTCGGAGAGAGATCAAACTGGTGATCTCTTCCCTTAGGGAGACACTCTCACACTTAAGGAATTTCACTTCCTTTTTCTCAGCCTTCAATCTCTTACGACACTCCTCGAAAGTGTTGAGCAGAAGCTCATACTTCTCGAGGAGCTCCGCTTCAAGGGCCGAAAGGCTATCCTCAGGGTCATCATCCTGAGACTCAGGATCAGATTCAGAGTCGGAGAGAGGGGTGTGAGCTTTTACCTTCCCAGTAAATGGGGGGCATTCTCCTTCTGAGTCGGAGCGACCCACCAGCCCGAAGTAGGCTTCCTCATCATCACTGGAGTCTGAGGAATCAGACTCACTCAGTGTCTTTGGCTTTTTGGCGATGTAGCTCCTCTCTTTCTTCTTATCTCTAGAGGACTTGTGCTCCTCTCCCTTCCCCTTTTCTCTCTTGCCTTGGAGGCAGTCGGCCACGACGTGTCCTGGCTTATTGCATCCAAAACAAATAATGTCAGAGGAGCGATGTTTGTTCAGTTTAGAAGCATACCTGTCAGAAGAATAATTTTTCTTCTGATGCCTGGAGGAGGAGCCGTCTCTCTTTCTTTGATTCCTCATCTTGAGGAACTTCTTGAATTTTCGGGTGATGAGGGAGAAATCTTCCTCAGACAACTCTGAGTTGGAGGAGCATGGCTCGGAGTCCTCCTCCTCATCCTTTTTCCTGGCACGGTATGAAACCGCACCCTTGCCCTTCCTAGAGTGAATGGCTTTTAGGGCCACAGTCTTTTCCTTGGCTGCAGCCTTCTCTGCTTCTTCTTCTGCTTTCCTGGTGTTCAGTTGAAGCTCATAGGACATCAGTTTCCCAAACAGAATTTGCGGGTCTGTTTCAGCAAGTTTGCCAAACTCTCGGATGGCGCAGATCTTTGTGTCCCATTCCTTAGTAAGGTACCTAAGGAATTTATCATTAAGTTCACCATCAGTGAACACTCTTCCATATCCTTTGAGGGCATTGACAATCTTGAGGAAGTTCTCAAAGGTGACTCCGATCTCTTCCTTAGGCCCTTGTCTGAAGGCCTCATATTTCTGGTTCAGGAGGGATCTCCGATCATCCCTCACTTCATCAGTGCACTCCATTAGGATAATCAGGCAGTGCCAGATCTCCTTTGCTGTCCTGCAGTTGCAGAAGTTCTGCATCATTGAGTCATCAACCGCGCTGACCAGAATGTTCTGTGCCTTCTTGTCAAGTCCCACCAGCACCATCTCGTCCTTGTCCATTTCAGAAATTTTCTTTGGCACTTTCTTGGTTGGATCAATGGTGGAGACCTTAGTGGGGACATAGGGTCCCTCCTCCACGATCATGAAGAGTCGGGGATCGACCGCTTCCATGTAGAACCTAATCCTTTCCTTCCAGATAGGAAAGTTTAGCCTGGTGCACACTGGGATCTTGCCTGTGTACTTGAGTCCGTCCATAGTAGATGTTTGCCTTCTTCTTGACACTAGTGGCAGGATTCTACTCAAGGTGTGAACCTTTTTGATGAGCAACCTGCTCTGATACCACTTGAAAGTCCACCTAGTGTCAACTAGCTTCACCTATGGGGGGAATAGGTGACGTGCAGCGTTTTTGCGGAATTAAAATTGTACCTGCACAAGAAAACAAAACAACACAGCACAGAAAGGACACAAGCAATTTATAGTGGTTCCTCGATTTGGGTACATCCACTTTCCCCCTTCTACCTATCTCCCAACCAGGGACGACTCGGTCACTTCAGCAACAGGATTGAAATCCAATCCTTGCACTAACGGAAGGAACCCTTCCACACGTAGGAGTCACTACTCCCACAACATGGGTTTCACCCAACCCTTACAACTAGAAACCAACGTTCCTTTACAACAAAATTGAAATTAGAATGTATAAGAAATACAAACAACTTATGGAGACTAAGGTGTCCCTCTTCGTTCGATGACGTGTTCTTGAAGTCAACGAAGAGTCCACAACCCTAGATCTCATTAGGAGAGAATCTCCCCTAAACCGGCGGCGGCAAGAAGTGCGGCGGCTTGGTTCTCGGGATTGGCGGCTACAACGGAGTGCTGCTGCTATTCTTTGGAGATTCAACTTTTGTAGCAAAGCTAGCAAGGTCCTCCAATGGTCACACTAGGATCGATCGTCTCGATCGATTCGGAATGGGAAGGTTTTCCCGATCAATGAATCAAGAGACAAGGGATCTCTGGTTAGATGCGTGAGACGCTGTGCTTGGCTGAGCTTCTGTTGCCGGGATATCTGGAAGAAACCTCGATCAAAGCCGGCGATCTACTGTACGAGCAGCGACGACGGCGGCAGAGATGGATTTCGCGATCTAGGTCACGTCGGAGGCTTGCATTCTTGATCTCAATCTGTCTATTTGCTGTTCAAAAATACGCGTGTATTTATACAGTAGAATACTCCTTTATGACCATTGTGGGTCCCACCAGAAGAAACCCCAAGTCCGGTTCAAAACAATGCCAGCGGCTGAGTCCGGTCCAGCGGGATCCAGAAAATCGCCCAAGTCAAAATCGGCGAGAATCGAAGGTGATTCTCGTCGATTCGGCGAGAATCAAAGGTGATTCTCGTCGATTCGGCGAGAGTCAAAGGTGATTCTCGTCGATGTTGACTTATTTGCACGCTCTGAATTAGCCGGATAGAGATGGCGAGAATCAGCCAGTGATTCTCGACGATTCAGCGAGAATCACTTGCCGAATCGGCGAGAATCACTTGGTGATTCTCGTCGATTAATACTTGGACGATTTTTCGTCTTTCCACCCATGAGCTGCTCTTTGACCCATCCTTGCTCCTTGTCTGCTCTTGCATTATCACAGTCCTGTACTTGAAAATAAGTACACTCCAATAGAGAGAGTACACGTAGGCCAACACACTGATCTGCTCAACGAGGGATTACGTCGCGCAGACCCGTGTATATTGACCTACTGCACCCTGACCTTGGTGTGTACTTTGCGTGGAATAACTGCAAGCACAACTTAAAAGATTTCATCAAATACATTGTCTATTTTCCTTAGCTTGTTCAGGGGCTTCTTCAAATCAGGTACATTGTGGATACAATACCCAACAAGGACCCCTAGGATTGGATTTTGATTTGCCCTTGAAAGAATTTCCAGAGCTCTGACCTTTGTTCGATGATCTTGGAGCTGCTTTCGACGATCTTGGGTCAGATCGTCGAGCTCCGTTCGACGGTCGACTGTGGTGGAGTTCAGGAATTAGAGATCGTCGACCTGAGTTCGACGATTTTGCCTGAGATCGTCGATCTACATTCGGCGATCGTCGAGCTCCGTTCGACGATTTCTGCTGGAATTTGGTTTTCTTAGGCAGATCAGAATTTTTCCTAGCTACCTCTACAACTCCCTTCCCTTTATTAGAAATAAACTTGATTGGGGTTGTTAGAACTATAGGTTGGCTGGATGAAGCACCCAAGCCTAGTGTACTATTGAATCTGGAGTTCACTGTGCTTGTGATGTCCATCAGCTTGATACTTCTCCCATTAAGGGATTCTTCAAGCTTCTTGGCCTCTGATAGCTCACCTTTCAGTGAAGCTATCTGCTCCCTACAGCACTCCAACTCCTCAGAGAGTTTGAGGTTTTCTGACTTTAAGAAACTATGTTCAGACAATTGATTTCTGAGAGAAATAATTTCCTTCTCAGATTTTAGTAGGTCTAAACATAATGCTTTAAACTCAGATTTAAAGTCCTCAGAATTGAAATCAAAAGAACTGATTACCTGGTCCTCTTCAAGTTGAGTCTCTGAGTCTGACTCTGACTTTTCAGCATCTGAATTGTGTTGAGAGGCATTGATTGCCATCATGCAGAACTCCTTCTCTTCTGCATCATCTTCATCATCACTTGAGCTGGAAGAAGCTTCTGATTCCTCTTCAGTATCACTCCAAGATTCAGCAACAAATCCCTTCTTGTGTGTTTGTTCTTGCTTGAGGAGGGTTTGCCATTGCCATTTTTCTTGAAGTCTTTGTCCTTTCTTCTTTCTTTCTTATCCCTTCTGTCCTTGTTTTTGTTCTCTGGACAGTCAGGTACAATGTGCCCTGGTTTCCTGCAACCAAAGCAAACAATTTCCTTATTATTTGACTTATCATACCTTGGCTTATCATGCTCTTTGTATGATCTCCTTCTGAAGTCTTTTCTGGCCATCTTGTAAAATCTTTTGGCCAATAGACTAAGCAGCTCATCATTGCCTGTGACTTTGTCTTCAGGCTGATCTTCAGTTGCCTTGAAAGCTATTGTCTTTTCTTTTCTTGTGGCTGGTGAGGCAGCCTTCTGCTCTTCTTCTCTATTTTTGATGAGCAGCTCATAAGATTTGAGCTTGCCCAAAAGAGCTTCTGTTGTGATCTCATTCAGACTTCTGGCATCCTTGATTGGCCAGATCCTTGAGTCCCAAGTGCTTGGGAAGCACATTAAGATTTTGTCATTAAGTTCAGTCTGTGAGATCTCCTTATCCAGAGTCTTCAGTTCATTGACTATCACACTGAGTCTATTATACATATCTCCAACTGACTCAGCTTCTCCCTTCTTGAAGTTCTTATATTGGGATATGAGGTGAGATCTCCTGTCCTTTCTTTCATCAGCTGATCCTGAGACTATTTCAGACAGCTTATCCCAGATTTCCTTTGCTGAATTACATTCAGCCACCTTTTGAAAGATGTCATCAGACATGGTCTGGGCTAAGATATTCATAGCCTTTGCATCATCTACCTTCCACTTCTTGATATCAGCATCTGTTCCTGATGGAGGTGGAACAACATTTGTACTTGTGTTCTCTGGAGGTCTTGGACAAACTGTCAAAATAGAATTAAAAATGTCCTCATCAATAGAATTCATGTATAATCTGATCCTTGCTTTCCAAAGTGCAAACTTGGATAGATTGCACACTGGAGGTCTGGTGCTAGCATAATCTTTATTTTGGGCCATGATTTGTGAAAACAAAATCTAATTATAAAATCAAAACAAGCAGATTTAACTAGGGATCTTTGGGTTCAGGTGTTAGCCTATGCAACCACCAAGGTGTGGTATATTTAACCAACCTGGAATATGTGGTATTTTTAACCAACCTCGCTCTGATACCAATTGAAAGTGTGAGCTAGATCTGATATACTCTAGAGGGGTGGGGGTGGGGGGTGGGGTGAATAGAGTATGATGCTTAAAAACTTTTTACAACAGTTGTTGTAATCTGAGTGAACAGGGAAGCAAATAGTACAGAACCTATCTAATCACAATGTACAAAAGAAACTAATCACAGATCCTAACTAATCACAGATCAATCACAGCCAGAAACAAAAATAAAGATAAGCAAGCCAGAAGACACAAGGAGCTATAGTGGTTCCCCTAAACTTGGGTACATCCACTCTTCTACCACCCTAGGTAGGAATCCACTGCAGGATGAGTTGATCAGGTGTTCTGGGCACCAATGAGCTTTTGATAAGGTGCTCAAAAACCAAATCAGATTTTTTGATCAGGTGTCTTGCCACCAATGAGATTTTGATAAGGTGCTCAAAAACCAAGCACAAACTTTTGAAGGGAGTTTGAGAAACCCTTTACAGAGATGGGGATGAGAGAGTGATGGAAGTCTTCTCTTTCTCAGAGCATCTGAGAAGACTATGTGGATATTGATGTTGTCAAAGCTCCCCCTGAGTTCTTGAGATGTCCAGGAAATGAAGCTTTGCTGTAGGGTGATAGGCCTTCAGAGATTGATCTCCAGCAATGGATGATTTCAGCAACAGCTGAAATGTTAGGTGTCTGGAGTCTTGAATGATGATGGCCTTGAACACTTGAATCAAAAAAAGATCTGAAGATTTCAGTTGGTTGATCTCCTTGGTTGTGTGTTCTTGAGTGAATTCTTTTAGACAGAGAATGTCTACAGCTCTTTCTCTTGTGAAAAGTTAGTGTTGAGAAAGATGTTATTCCAGAGAATGTTTTTAGTTCTTCTTCTTCTTGTGCACTCTCTGCAGATGCTATCAGAATTCTCTTGTGTGTGATTCAAAAAACTTGTCTTTTATTCATTTTGTTCTGAATAGAAATAATCCTCTGTCAACAATAGCCGTTAGCCAGTCATTAATTGACTCCTTAATTGCAATTGTCTTCTGGGGGAAAGTCCAAAGAAACATTCCTTGATAATCCCTTGAAACTTGGTCCAGAATAAATGAAAACGGCTACAAAATCTTCTGAATTAATTGCTGACAATAACTCCTTAACTGTTCTGAATTTGAATCTTGAAAAACATTTAACTCTTCAGAAAAACGTCGAACTGAGCTCTACTATCGTTGAACTGAGCTCAGTGATTTGGACTTAGACAGCAACAGAGATCGTTGATCTGAGCTCAACTATCGTCGAACTGAGCTCAGAGATAGAGAATCAACAATGGAGTCAAGATCGTCGAACTGAGCTCGAAGATCGTCGAATGGAGTTTGACGATTTGTTGAAGTTGAGCTCAGCGATCGTCGAATGGAGTTCGACTATCCGTCGAAGTTGAGCTCGACGATCGTCGATTGGAGTTCGACGATTCGTCGTACTGAGCTCAACGAAATGACTCAGTCTCCAAACTGAAAAACCTTGGTCTTGAGGGCAGCTTCCAAACCTAACTACTAACTCTTAGACTCAACTCTAATTGACCTTTAGATCTATACAATGATGTAAAAAACAGGTTTCCTAAAGACATAGTGATCCTGACCCAAATTCGTAATAGGGTGTTCCAACACAAACAAAGCCAACATAGATTGCATATAAATTTATAGTGGTTCCCCAAGAGATGGGTACATCCACTTTCCCCCTTCGCCTATCTAGATTTGGCCTAACTTCCTTCTTCCTTCTCAGATCCTCAGATCTTACAACTCAGAACCCAAAATTGTTCCTATAGCTCAGACTTCTGCAAGTCCTACAACTCAGATTCTTCCAGAGAATCCTACCTCAGAGTGAGTCCACACTCCTACAACTCAGGAAATCCAGCCCTACCTCAGCCTCTTTCGCCAGGCCTACAGCTCAAAGAAATTAATCCCCTACCTCAGGCACTCAGCCCTACCTCAGCCTTTATAAACTTAGGCTTACAACTCAGAGAGATAACTCTCCTACACTCAGATCTATAAGAGATCCTACAGAGAAAAATGATTATAAAAAGAATAAATCCTTCACCCAGGTAGAGAGAGAAAAATGGGTGAAGGCTTCTTGATCAGTTCTTGATAGATCTGACTGCTTAAGATTCAACCTATCTTAGCTTCTTCAAAGCTTTTTGAATCTGAACAAAGTAAGGTTGATCTTCTTGTGAAGTTGGAGATGATCCTCAATCCAGCTTCCTCTTCTTTCAGATGTAGATCTGAATTCTTCTTGCAGACTTGCTCATAATCTGCCTTCTCTTGATGACTTGAAGATGACAAGTCCTTCCTTCTTAGATCTCTCTCCTCTATCTTCTCTTCATGCTTTTATTGATGAGAGAATAGGTTTTTATATAGAACCATCTGAGGTTACCCGCTGATCTGGTTTATAACGGCCTTCTGACAGCTCTGACAGATGCAACAATATTTTTAGTTATGACGGCTGTCAAGTCTTCAGTCGTGACACTTGATCCCTCATTGTACTCCATCTCAGCAGAAAAGTGTCGAGACAATATTTCAAATGTGTCGACACAAATAGACCATGTGTCGATAACACTCTTGATGATGTCGACACAGCTATCATAATGTCGACACAACCTTTCTTGATCTTCTCAAGACAGCTTCTGTGGATTGTGTAACACCCCAAAAATAGATTTGGGTTTCAGGTAGGGTGACACAGCCTGTGACACAGGCATGTCCCAGGGCGTGTCGTGCCTGGATTGAGGAGTTGGGTGTCTGTTCGACGAATGTTCGGTCGACGAAGTGTTTGGGTGGTCACGCCCTGTAACACGAGCATGACAGGGGGCGTGTCCCATCAGTTCGACGATTTTTCATGTCGATCGTTGAACGTCGATCTTCGAGCGTCGATCGTCGAGTGGCGATCGTGGAGTAAGGGACACGGCCTGTGCCACGGGCGTGTCACAGGGCGTGTCAGTACGGTCGACAATCTCAGCCCGATGACTCTGAGCTGGGGCGTGTCTGGTGCCGTGTCATGGGCACATGGCTTGGGACACGGGCGTGTTCCAAGGCCTTGTGAGTCTCGGGTGATTTTGAGGCTGTGCAGCCTGATGAACACGGGTATCCAACACGGGCGTGTCAGGTATGACACGGGCATGTAATGTGTGACATGGGCGTGTCACACGGCCGTGTACTGGCTGGCTTTAAGTCATTTGACTGCCGCTTAAGGGACACAACCTGTGACACGGGCGTGTCAGGCCATGTTCATGCTTTTCTGGACAATTCTGAGCCGTTTGATTCCCTATTCCTAGATCCAATGGATTGGCTCTGTCCATGTGTTACTAAGGCTGAGGAAAAGGGGATTTAAACCCTTCCTCTTCATCTTCTTCTTCTTCTTCTCATTTCAAGAGAGAGAAAGAAAGGGGAGTGCAAGGGAAGGATGGAGGAAGAGAAGCCAGCTGCTGGAGGAGCTGCGGAGTGCAGAGCGAAGATCCGAGAGCGGATTTGTGAAGGCTAAGTCAAGGCGCTGCCTTCCGTCCGGCTACTTCATGGCACCGAAGCGATCTTCAAGGGTAACGATGTCCTTCTTGGACATCGAAGTCCTTTCTTTATGCATATGCGTGGAATCCTCCACCAAAAGGTGGATTCGCGAAGTGATTCCGTCATTGAGTCTGCATCTAGAGCCGGAATTGTGGAGTAAGACATAGACATGCTGTGTGAAGCCCATCCAGACTATTATTCTAGATTGGTGATGATCATGGGTAAACCTGAAAAGACTCCATGGGTTTTGCAAAGATGAGCTATATTCTTTGTGTCTTGGATGAATGAATGCTATGTGTGGATGGTATTCTCATGCGTGGGCTAGCCATGGATATGATCTTGGACGCTTTGCGTAAGCTCCTTGTAATGTGAGTGCTGCGTGTGCTCCGCGAGAGCAGAAAGCTGCGGCTACCCAGGAAGGGAAGACCGACCCGCATCACGCTGTGCCAGTGACGATGTGAGCACGGGCAAGGCTAACCTGTACCTGGGCATATTGGAAGAGATCGATTGGTGGCAGTGTTCTGGAGCGTGCGATAGCCCGACTTGCTACACCGAAATAAAAGCGGGTCGATCTGATGGATTAATGCTCATGTTTGCCATGCGATACCTACCTTTTCTTGGTTTGGGCGGAATGCAACCAACATACGTGTTGGTGTGACTAGGACCGGCCAGCCAACAAGTTAATTACCGTTCGTTGGTGGTGTTATAACGGGTTTCTAGTACACCGTAAGGTGCCTTGAGTGCACGAATCGTCTGGCTACGGTCGCCATTTGTGATTTGATGTGTGTGATTATGATTGTTAGTTATTATACTTGCAAATGCATACAGGGAAGGAACCACTGCCCCGGGCATGGGGTAGGGTCGTTATAATTGGTCAGCTGTAGCTGACCGTTACTTTGTTTGCCGCTCTTTGGTGGATGTCTACTTGCAGGTGCTACGGCTTGAAATGAAATGAGCGGATTGAAAGCTTGCTGCTAAGGCCCTTGAAGGCCAGGTGAATCGTGGTTGGATTTCATGTGTGGCCGGCCTGCGTGCCGATATACGAACCTGTATATGTGTAAAAAGAGAAACCTGTAAGGCCTTAAGGCCATATGTGTGTGTGTGGGTTGTATACATTCCTGGTTTGGATATATATAAATGTGAAATTTATGTATTCGTGGACATTCCTGGAGTTGAGTTCATACAACTTAAAAATGCTACGCTAGAATGGATTGAGTTGAGGATGTGAATAGAATTTGATCACACAAGTAATTCCGCCACTTGTCTGTGACCTATGGCATGGGGCCCCGGCCGGACCCACCATTATATGCCATGTGATGAGTGGGGGCATTACAGAATGTGTCGACACAAGTCCTGTGTATCGATACAATAGCTTCTAGTCTCGACAAAGTTGGTGTTGACAGAATTCTGGTGTGTGTCGACACAAGTCCTGTGAGTCGACACAATTATTGTCGACAGAATTCTGGAATGTGTCGACACAAGTCATGTGTGTCGGTACAGTTGTTGTCGACAGATTTTTTGTGTGTCGACACAAGTCCTCTGTGTCGACACAGTTGTTGTCGACAGATTTTCTGTGTGTCGACACAAGTCCTGTGTGTCGACATAATCTGGCTCCTGGTGATGACATAGCTTTTCCCAAGTGTCAACACTTGTACTTAGAAAATTTTCCTGCATTTCCTTAACCTGCACATTGAAACTCAACATCCCATCAAATACACATTGATGAATATCATTGAGTTAGGTGAGGCTTCTCCAAATCAGGTACACAGTTTCCAATGTACCCAACAGACTGCTTATCTTAGGTGGTGACCCAGAGAAGCAAAGGAAAGGAATAAGTCAAATTTTAGGGCCTTAGAAAGTGGCATGTTCCCTGATTTCGGTCAGGTAGTTGGTGCGTGCAGACAACCAGGGAGGTGTATCTTTAGTAGCATTGTTGGAAGTTCAACTTTCCAAGCTATCAATTGGAGAAGTGTTTGTAGTGGTAGAATTCTGTGATGTGTTTCCTGAGGAGCTTCCTAGGGCTCCTCATCAACGGTAGATCGATTTCACGATTGAGTTAGTATCAGAAGCTAGGCAGGTGTCACGTCCTCCATTTAGTATGACACCGAAGAAGTTGGTCAAGCTCAAGGTGCAGTTTCAGGAACTATTGGAGCAGGGGTACATTAGACCCAGCTCTTCGCCATGGAGCACGCCGGTGCTGTTCGTGAAGAAGAAAGATGGTGGTATGCGGCTATGCATAGACTACCAGGAGTTGAGTAAACTGACCGTCAAGATTAAGTATCTAATTCCACAGCTAGATAACTTATTCGACTAGTTGGTAGGGTTAGTGGTGTACTCTAAGTTGGACTTGAAGTCACGGTACTACCAATTGCGGATTTGAGACGAGGATATACCCAAAATAGCATTTGGAACGAGGTATGGTCACTTCGAGTTCTCAGTGATGCCATTCGGGTTGATGAACGCACTATCAATATTCATGGATTTGATGAATTGAGTTTTTCGGGAGTATTTAGACTCATTTGTGGTGGTCTTCATCGATAATATTTTGGTATAATCCAAATCAGAGGCGGAGCATGAGGCTCATTTGAGAGTAGTCTTGTAGACTTTGAGAGAGAACCAACTTTATGCAAAGTTCTCGAAGTGATAGTTCTAGTTAGAGAAAGTGTCTTTTTGGGCAATGTGATAAGTGGTGATGGGGTGGCGGTGGATCCAACGAATGTTGAGGCCATCAGGGATTGGCCAGTTCTAAGCACCGTAGCGGAAGTCAGGATTTTCCTTGGACTAGCTGGGTACTATAGAAAGTTTGTGGAAAATTTTTCGCGGGTAGCTCTGCCCCTCACAACTCTGAATCGTAAGGACCAGAAGTTTGTGTGGACTCAGGAGTGCAATCAAGTGTTGGACACCTTGAAGGAAAGGCCGATGACAGCTCCAATCCTAAGTATTCCTAAAGGGACTGAGGGATTTTAGATTTTCAGTGATGCATCAGGTTGCAGTTTGAGTTGCGTGTTAGTGCAACATGACAATGTAATAGCCTTTGTGTTGGGTACATTGGACACAACATACTTGATTTGAAGAAGCCCTTTTAACTCAATGATATACACATATTTGTATTTAATGTATATTTGAGTTTATGTTGAAGGTTGTCTATTTCATATTGATTGGACATGTGGACACAAGAAGCTGACTAGATTTTGAAGAAAAATTGTCTAAGTACTAATAACATCAAGTAGAGTCAGCAAAGTGGAGAGTGAAGTCAACACAGTCTACATTCAACAACTTGTAGTGCAGAAAAATGGCTAAGTACAAAAGTATCGACACACTTCAATTGTGTCGACACCTTTGCAGAAGCTGTGTCGAGACAAGTCAGTTGTCTCAACACCTTGAAGACTAAGTCAGCTTACTTGACACTATAAAGCTTAAAGCAGTTGTGTCGAGACAATACAACTGTCTTGACACAAAGAATAGAGGAAATTTTACTAAGTAAAATTGTGTCGAGATAAATCAACTGTCTCGACACAATGAAGAATTAAAGCATAGACTTTCCGAAATCAGACAGACAGTTGTGTCGAGATAATCCAACAGTCTCGACACAAGGCAAAATTAAAAGATGTCGACACAAACAACGCTTGTGTCGAGATAAGTCAACTGTCTCGACACTTTCAAGTTACAGACAAAAATTCTTCGAAGTAGAATTGTGTCAAGACTACTAAGATGTCTCGACACAAGTGTCGAGACACTTTGGACATCTCGACACTTATGTTTCAAAAAATGTGCAGAGTCAATACAGAAGTGTCAAGATTAGTTAGAACTGCCACATCAGCTACATGAATAAGATATTTCAACAGAAATTGTCTGAGGGAGGATTTGAAGTATGATGTTAAATGCTGATGTCATCATTCAGTAACCAGCCACCTATAAAGGCTATAAATAGAGGGGTTGTCTACACTAACAGAGAAGAGACAAAATCAATCAAACTAATGAAAATTCTCATTCTTATTACAATCCCGAGGAGGAGGAAGAAGATGAAGGTTTTGAAGAAAATGTCCAGATCCTTTCACAAAGTTGATCTGAATATTAAGGTAGATCTGATCTACAATTTCTTCTAGGAAATCAAGCCGATCAACATCAAGAAGATTGCAGATCCAGAAAAGCAACTTTTTAGCAAGTCAATTTATCAAGAAGAAATCCATTGCTGCTGATTTGAAGAATCTATGCTAACAGATACGTTAGATTTCAGAATTTTAGTTTTCTGAAGATTATTGTTCTACCTCTTAATTTTGTAAGATCTCCTTGAGATCTGAGTGGGTAGGAGATCTTATCTCTGAGTTATAAGCCTAATTTATAAAAGCTGAGGTATGGTTCTTGAGGGACCTGAGGTAGGTGATTTTGGGTGAATCACTGAGTTGTAAGTCTGATTTATAAAGTCCGAGGTAGGGTTCTTGAGGGACCTGAGGTAGGAGATTTGGAGAAACTCTGAGGTATGACCTGTTGGTCTGTGTGTAGGTTTCTTAACAGAAACTGAGATTGTTGGATCCTTGGATCTGAGTTAAAGAGGAGGAGCTATAATCTTATCTAGCACATTTCTAGTGAGGAAGAAGGGGAAAAAGTGGATGTATCCTAGATAGGGGAACCACTATAAATTCTTTGTGTGCAGTTTGCTGTAGATTGCTTTTGCTTGTGCTGTGATCTGAGTTATGTAACTGCTGAAATAGTTAAGAGATAAAGAATTGCTAAAGTATTTAAAAAAAGTCACCTATTCACCCCCTCTAGGTGATTTTCTACCCATAGGATTATCTTTCAAGTGGTATAAGAGGGAGGTTATTCAAGAAAGACCTAACAGTCTGAAAAAGATCCAAAGGATATTATTAAAAAAATTTCAAATCTATGGATTCTGAATCTCACAGAGAACTCAGTTATATGAAACTTCCTATATGACTAAGGATAGCTTTGCTATATGGAAACAAATAGTGAGATTGTCCATGGAAGGCTCAAATCTAAGAATCTTTATCACTGTACAAGAAGGACCATATGTACCAATGAAGACATCTATCTTAGATGCAAATGTTCAAACACCTAAGAAACTGTCAGAAATGATAAAGGATGAGGTGGTACTTGCCATCATAGACAAAAGAGCACAAAATATAATAGTTAGTTCAATAGACAATTCAACCTTTCAGAATCTTGTGCACTGTAATACATCCAAGGAGATGTGGGATACTCTCATAGTATATATGGAAGGAACAAAAGAAGTAAGAGATGAAAAAAAATCTCTCCTCAACCAGCAGTATGAGGCTTTCAGACAAGGAAAGATTGATTCTATAGAACAATGTTATGAAAAGTTCTTTAGAATAATAAATGACTTAAGAAACTATGCCAGAAATTTCTCAAATTATGAGCTGAATGACAAATTTTTGAGATCCCTAAATAAAGAATGAGACATCAAGATTTGTGCTGTGAGAGAAATGAGCAATCTAAGAAATATGTTGCCCCAAGACTTATTTGGGACGCTAATGTCACATGAGCTTTAGCTAAACTCTTGAAAAGTTGAAGCAGAATCTGCTAGAAGTTCAACTCAGACTAAATCTGCAGCCTTCAAAGTAGATACATCTAAGAAATCTAGAAGAGAAATCCCATCATCACCTAGAAGGGATGAAGATACAGATATCACTGAAGTCTGCTCTTCATCAGAAGAACTATCAGTTGATGAATTGACACTGTTTACCTGGCAATTTAAGAAAATACTGAGAAGAAGGAAGAGTGGAATAAAAAGAAACCTTCTGGATCAAGCTCCAGTAAAAGCAAAGACAATCACAAAGACAAATCTGTGGTCAGTTATGATTCTCATCAGAATAAACAATTTAAGATTGACATTTTTTACTTTTGCTGTAATAGGATTGGGCATGTCATAGCTAACTATCCAGTAAAAAAGGAGAACAAAACGTCAAAAGGAAAGAAGTTCTATAAAAATAAGAAATCAGAGAAGGGTCTGATGACAAAGAAATCAAAGTCCTTATCTGATAGTGAACCTGATTCAACTGAATCAGAAGAACTTGTTGGACTGTTCTCCTATGAAGAAGAATTTATCAAAAAAGCTATATACAAAGGGAAAAGCTCCACAACTTCATCACACAATGGTTATTCTGAAGAAAATATGGAGATCAATTTATCTGATGATCCAGAAAGAGAAGCTCTTGACTGTTAGGATACTCAGGTAATCTATGACAATTCAACATGTTCTAGAACTTCTATATATACGACTGGGGATGAGATAGACTCATGTGACTTAAAGTTTGATTCACATAAGACTAACTCTGTGACTGAACTACAACAGCTCACAGTCAAATTTGGAAAGTTGTTGGAAGCCTTAGCAAATAATAAGATGCATGTCAAAGAACAAGTTATAGAGATAACATCACTAAAAGGTTTTGAGTATCAACATAAGATGGATACTCAAAAAATTGGTCTTCAAAGTTCTAAGTTGGCAATGTTGACTAAGATTATTGATGATCAAACCATATTGCTGAAGTAGAAGGATGCAATAATTCAGGAGTTGGAACTCAAACTTCTGAATGAGAAAAGATTAGTACATCAATTTTCTAAACCTAAAACTGTATTGCCCATTATAGATACTTTCTCAGGAACACCTGGAAGTGGTCTTGGGTATGTTAAACCCAAGAGAAAAAGAGGCAAAAAAACTGGCAGGACAAATGGATCCAGTCATTCCACGACCTATATTTTAGACTATGGGAAAAAAATCTAGAAGTCTAGACTAGTAGGACCAAGTTCATATGTGAATAGGAAAGCTATTCCTAAAATTCCTGCTCCAAGGAGGATAGTTGTAACTGAGAGACAAAACAACTTGTTTGCACCCAGTCAAAATACAACTGTCAAGTGTGCTGATTCATGTCCTAAGGAATGTCAGCACAAAGTTTCTTCTGTTCATCCAAAGAGAAGGTACAATATGTATGAATGCTGGTGTTGTGGAAATGTAGGACACTTTGCCTTGGACTGTTGGTTCAATTACAACGTGTCTCACATTTAAAAAATATATCTAGTTAAGAAGTTCACTGGAGGTTTCAATAGAGCCACAACTAACAAGAACCTAGGACCCAAAACAACTTGGGTTCCTAAGGAAAAATCAATTCTTATTTTGCAGTTATGTCCAAACACCCGAGATAGCCCAATCTGGTACTTGGATAATTGGTGTTCCAGACACATGACAGGAATAAGAGGCAATTTGAGGGAATTGTTCCCCATGAAGAATGGACCAAAGGTGATCTTTTGTTAGCTGACAAAGGAATAACCAAAGGTTATGGTAAGATCACAAGTGGCTTAGTCACTCTCACCAAAGTTGCTTACGTGGAAGGGTTGCAACACAACCTTATAAGCATAAGCTAACTTTGTGATCTTGAATATGACATTTCATTACACAAAGATGAGTGCTTAATAAAGAAGTCAAGTGACTAAGAGGTCATCTTGACAGACACTAGATGTGGGAATGTGCATTGTTTGAATTTTCTTTATTTAAAGTCAGACTCACCCTTATGTCTAGTTGCAAAGGAGAAAGCATCACACTGTGTCAAATGGCACAAAAGGCTAGCTCATTTGAACTACAAGGCCATATGCAAACTTTTCAATAAAGAGCTTGTTAGGAATGACCCTAACATTAAATGCTCTATGGAGAAAATATGCTCAGCATGCCAAAAAGGCAAGCAAACCAAAGCTTCATTCAAAAGTATTGAATGCAAAGACTCAATAAGGTGTTTATACCTCTTGCATATGGACTTGTTTGGTCCTATGCTAGTTCATAGTTTAGGAAGGAGAGTCTACACCTTGTAATTGTTGATGACTATTCCAGATTCACTTGGGCTTTCTTCTTAAGGAAAAAGTTTGAAACCTCTGATGTCTTCAAGACTTTTGTCAAACAAATATAGAATGAATTGAACAACACTGTGGTCAGAATTAGAAGGGATGATGGAACTGAGTTTTAATCTGATTATATGACAAAGTTTTGTGAAGAACTGGGGATTCAGCAAGAGTTTTCCTCACCAAGATCACCACAACAAAATGAGATTGCTGAGAGAAAGAATAGGACTCATTGAAACTGGAAGAACCATGATGAGTGATTCTTCACTCCCAGAATACTTCTGGGCTGAAGGTATTAACACAACATGTCATGTTCTAAATAGAGATTCAATTAACAAAAGAATAAATAAAACTCCTTATGAACTAATGAAGGGCAAAAAACCAAACTTGACCTATTTCAGAATCTTTGAATGTAGATGTTATGTCCTAAATAATGAGAAAACATACATAACCAAGTTTGTTGAGAAGTCCTATGATGCCATATTTGTTGGTTATAGTGACCACAGTAAGGCCTATAGGGTCTACAACTTGAGGGATCAAGTTCTTGAGGAATCTGTTCATGTTGTATTTGATGAAAGTTCTATGTTTTACAATGACAAGCCACGTTCATCAATCACAATAGGTGAAGATGTGAAGCTAAAGGAGCTGACTGTAACGTCCCTGATTTTCCGGCAATTATTTAATCCTTTTGTTGACGTCATAATGACGTAAGGGGCGTTACGTTAACGTTGAGTTGACGACGCAATGCCGTTAAGGCATTTTCGCATCCGTTCGGTCAGATCGGCCATATTCTTGAATTCTTGTTGTAATTTGAAAATTTTTCATTTGGAAATTTAGTTAAATAATTTTGGAGTTGCTCGTCAAGTTTCGTCGCGATCCCAGCGATATTCGGGCCTCGACGATTTTCCGAAGTTTTGTAGAATTTATGTTCGCCGTAGACTTTGAAAATTAATATCTCGGGAATGGCTCGTCGGATTTTGATTTTGAGTTCGTCGTTGGGTTCGTAGCGTCAGTGTTCGCATTTGATGCTAGTTTCGTTTAATTCGGCTTGCGTTTGGTCCTCCGTTTTGAACTCGTGCTTCCTTGTTCAAAATATATAAATATGATTATTTTAATATTATAGTACTATTCAAAAATGTCTTTTACTATTCATCTCTATAGTTTGATTTTGGATTTTTTTGCAAAAAACCACTATTCACTAGGAAAAAAAAGTACTGTTCTGCATTTTTGTTGTGCCTAGTTCTCGAGTAACTTGGCCTTCTTCTCGAGTACTGCGTTCTTCCTTCTCTAGTAATCACTATTCACCTCTCGAGTACTACTGCTTGGTGTCGAGTATTGCCTTCCTTGTTCTCGAGTACTAAATTTTAGTACTCAAGTAGCCTGTTTTCTACTTCTCGAGTACCTGTAATCTTGTTCTCGAGTACTGTAGATTCATCTCGAGAATTTCATTCCAGTCTGCGTTCTGGCGTCATTTTGAGGGTCAAAACTGTGTCTTATTGAGAAATGGTTAATATGAAATTTGTTTGTCTCGACGAGATCTACAACCTTTATGTTGAGTTACTTTTCGATTTGAATCAATCCTAAACCTCTATTTTCATTTTCCACGCACCAGCGCATTGTTCGGGTTGCTCCAAGAAAAATTGGGGTGATTCCTCCAACTCGGATTATAGTTATTACTATAAGGGTTGTTGTTGGGGTTGAAGGAAGGACGACCCGAATTTCCTACGAAGTCCACGAACTCTTCAACCACGCAGACGTTAGGAGGAATAAAACAAGGCGGAGTGGAGGAGGTAGCAGACATCTCCGCCACCTGCTTTGTTAACCTTTCAACTTGAAGGGTTAAAAGAGCAGTGGCATCCACTTCAAAAAGGCCGGCCGCCGGCTTTGGGCATCCCCGCGGGACGTTCCATTGATAGGCTTTCATAGCCATCTCTTCGAATAAAGCCTGGGCAACCTCGGGGGTTTTCTTATTCAAGGTACCCCCAGCAGTCGCGTCAATCATTTGATGCGTCTGAAAGTTAAGCCCATTGTAAAAAAATTGCTCCTGCAACCACGTTGACAGCACGTGGTGCGGGCACCGGCGGAGGAACTCCTTAAACCGTTCCCAAGTCTCATAAAGAGACTCAGGATCATTTTGCACAAATGAAGAAATGTCTGCCCGCAACTTTGCAGTTTTTGTAGGAGGAAAGTACTTCGTCAGGAACCGCTCTGTCAACTCAGCCCACGTGGTGATACATCCTCGCAGGAGGGAATTCAACTACGCCTTGGCTTTGGAGTTAAGGGAAAAAGGAAATAGGCGCAAGCGAATGGCGTCATCAGTGACGCCATTAATCTTGAAGGTGTCGCATATTTCCAAAAAGTTGGACAAGTGGACATTCGGGTCCTCATCCGGCAGTCCATCGAACTGCACGGTGTTTTGAACCATTTGAATGACACTTGATTTTATTTCAAAATTATTATTCGCCACCATAGGGCGAACAATACTAGACCCAGTATCATCCAAATTCGGCCGGGCGTAATATGACATTGTACGCTCGACGACCACGTTCGGGTTAGGGTCAGCCATAACTACGACAGAGGGTTCTCCGATAGATTCTTCAGGGTCTAAAGAAGGAATTCGGCGTTGAGATCGAATACGTGCAAGGGAGCGTTCGATCTCAGGGTCGAAGTCAAAATCTTCAGACTCGAATGGTTTTCCACGGGTCATACACCCCTAAAAAAAATTAAAACGAAAGAAACCCTTTTTTTGTTTTTTGGTTTTTGCTTTTATTTTTTAGAAAATAAGTAATAGTAATAGACTCCGGAATTCGAAATAACAACTCAAGAGAATCCCCGGCAATGGCGCCAAAAACTTGATCGCCCGCGAACAAACTCTTATGTGGGTGGTTGGTTCGATGAGTTGTACGCCGTGGGCTTGCTAAAGGAGGAAAGTGCACCTATCGCAAGTAGTGCTCGATATTCGGGGTAATACCGATGTCGTATTATTCTCGGGGTCGGGTTGACTATTCCTACTCCTCTAGGAGGACTATTATTTTACTGAAAGTAGGGTGGGGATTTTAATTAACTAAAGATGAAAAAAAAACAAAAGAGCGAAAAATAATTTAGAAAAATTCGATGAAGGGTTAACGCTCGGCACCGAATCGGATTAAGACTAAAATAACTTTTAATAATTACTGAACTTTGTTTTCAAATTAATAAAAGGCAACTTGGCCGTGGAGATTCCACAAATATGAGCTCACCTAGCTATAGGGATATCGCTTACCTGAACGCTAATACTATTCGACCTAACGTTAGTCCGACGAAGGATTCCTCATAACGCCCGCTTTACGCTAAGAACCCCGAATTGGGTGGGAAACCCAATCCGGAAGAATTACGCTTGTCCTCTCTCGAGGGTATGCATGCAACTCTCTTTACCCAGGGGTGATCTGTCCATACGCACGACCTCTCGGCTAGCTAGTGTATGGATAATGGAAATAGGGCCCACACATCGATTTGTGGTCCTACGCGTCGTTAACCCGGGGTAAACCTTAAGTCCTAAAATTAAAGTGAAAATAAAGAACTTTAATTATTTCAAATCATTTTAAATGTTCCAATGCTCTTTGATGCTGAGGCTAATAACGATTAACCACACATCGGTATGTGGACGACTTTATAATTTGATAGGGTGCGAGTTCGAGACTAAACGCTGAAGGGTTATAAAAAGAAGACATAAAAATAACAAACATTTAGAAAACTGAAAAGTTAGCTAAAATGAGAACTCACACACACTTCAAATTATAAATAAACAAAAAAAACTAAGTTACAAAAAAAGGAAAATTATAAATCCTACTCAAACGAGTAGGCGAGAAATAAGGGCGTGGAATTTAACTCTTAACGAGTAGGCGAAAAAGAAAAAAAAAAGAAAATTACAAGTTCTACTTAAACGAGTAGGCGGAAAATAAAAGCATGTCATTTAACTCTTAACGAGTGGACGAAAATAAATGCGCACACACAGACACTCTACACGAATTAAAAGAAAGCAATAAAACTATCTTCTACACACAACGCACTCTACAAAATTTGAAGAAAGCGATAAAATAAAGCATTAAAAATTATTCTCATACACTCACACACTCTACATAATTGAAGAAAGTAAATAAAAAAAAGCATGAAAAATTATCTCATAAACTCACCCACTCTACATAATTGAAGAAAGCATTAAAAGTTATACTCATACACTCACACACACATCATGAAAATTAAAAGAACAAAATGAAAATTATACTCATATACTCACACACACAAATAAAGAGAAAAACAAAGCTGCTTTAAAAATTAAAATTACAAGATTCCTACTCCTAAAGCTTACCAAAAACACTTAAAAAGAACAAATAAAAAGAGAATGAGCAAAACGTTTTTCAAAATAAAGCTAAAATTAGATGTGCTCAAAAATTAAAACTATAACTTTTTCATTCTTGAGAGTTCATAAAAGTGCTTAAAAAGTTGAAATAAAATTTAAAAGAACAAAAGGGTTTATGATCCTAAAATAAAGCTAAGTAAAAAAAAAATCAAAAACACTTTAATAATTCTTTTACAAATCCATAAGAATGAAAATCTTAAAGCAACTATAACCCTAACATGGAGACAAACCAAAAAAAAGGAAAGCAATAGAACTAAACAAATTACACTCATACACACACACACACACACACACTTTTCATAAAGAGAAATACTAAGAAATACAAAGGGATAAAACGAGAAAGAGATAAGCCACACAAATGAATTTTCATGCCATGTAGAGAGAGAAAATCTAACATTTTTATTATAATAATCAAACTATTACAAAGCTAAAGCTAAAGCAAAAACAAACATGAAAAGAAAGGGTGAGAAATCTCCTTACATAGCAATAGAATCCACGGATGCATGCCACAAAACACACTAAAGTGGCTCAAAAAAGTGAACCCTTGGTTCTTACAGAAATGACCAATTTATAGAGAAAATTTCCTAAGAACAAGGCCTCTGACACGGGAGTGTCGGGGGGGGTGGGGGGTGGGGGGGGGGGGGGGGTGGCGTGTCACTACTGTTCACGAGGTGATCGTCGAATTGAAGGGAAAGTTGACTTGCGGCTGAACACGAGGATGTCACGCCCCATGTCACAGGCGTGACTCTGGGCGTGTAGGGGAGGTGGAACTAGGTGCGGGTTGCGTTAAAAGTCGCCGACGACATCTTATCGGCCTGGTGGAGGAGTCACGCCCTAGGTCACGAGCATGACTCTGGGCATGTCGGCTTGTTCGACGATTGTCGAGCGAATTTCGTCGAGATTGACTGTCACGGCCAAGGTCACGGGGCGTGCCAAATGACACGGGCATGACCCCGGTCGTGTCAATCTTTTCTCATCAAATTTTTCTGATTCCACGGGAAATGAAGTGTCATGGCCTTGTCATGGGCGTGACCCAAAGTATATGGGCATGTCAGGTCATTTTTTGACTTTTTCCTGAAAATTTCAGAAAATCAAAATAAAGTAAGTTAGAATAATTTTTACAAAAAGAAAGCAATTTATTAATTAAAAATAACTAAAAAAGATAAAATTAAACTAAAATGACATAATAAAAATACTGTAAAATAGGTATATTTACAACTTATCAAATACCCCCATACTTAAGCTTTTGATATTCCAGAGCAAACGTTTGAGGTGAACTTATAAGGAATAAAAGAAACTCTAAGTTAGCTGCTGCTTAATTAATTATAAGAGAGATCTAAATAAATATACGGGGTGTAAGAGTTAAGTCCTAAAATTATATAGATGATTTAAATAGCGCAAAAGTTTTGGGCAAAAGACTTCTTGATGTAATCAAATAGAAAACAATAATTGTAATGGTTATATTAACAAACATAGTATAGAATTGTATTAACGTTAGCTTATTGGAGTTTTTTTGGAAATAATGCAATTTACTAATTATGCTCTCAAAAAGATTTTTGAATTAATTCTAGAATCATGAAATTGGCTAAGGGGGTTGATGTTGGTTGATGAGGTGGGTTTGGATTTTGAGGTGAGATAATTTTTTCTCGAACCTCAATTTTTTTTCTTTTTTGGATTATTAGGAAAATGAAATCTTATTTTCCTAATATCATTTTTTTTCTTTTTCAACTTCATAATAAAATTGACCCAATGTCTATGTGTGGGAGTAAAGAATTTTATCCTCTTACTCCGTAACATATAATCTTTTTAAATTATCGGGTGCCTATGTTTATGGAACAAAATCTTATTCCCATTGACATATGATCTTTTTTTTTGGATAAAAATTTTATCATGCAAAGTAAGGCATGATAAGAGGAGGAAAAAAACTAGATTTTTAATTAAAAAAATTTTGAGAGCAACCTTAATAAATTGTACGTTCTAATTTTTCAGAAAGCTAAAAGTAAACATAATTGAATTCTATAGTCGTTAGTTTCTAACATAATACACGTGCTCCTATTAATGAAAAATTAGAAGTTGTGCCTAAAACAAGTTCGCTATTTTTAACAAAGCATAATGAATTTCTTTAAAACTTAACCCCGACTATTTAAATTTTTCAATCAATAATTAACAAATGAATAGTAAACAGAGAATTAATAAAATTCACATATAAATAAACTCAAAATAGAATTTTTGGATAGCAAGAAAATTAAGAATGATATATTTGATTTATTTGTTTCAAAATATTTTTTAGGATTTTTATAGCTTTTATAATCATTTTTTTGTGTTTTTAATTTATTATCTTTTTTTTTTTGAATTTTTGTTTTGTTTTACTCAAATTTTTTTGAATTTTTGACTTATTATATTTTTTTTGTTTTGTTTTTAAATTTGTTATTATATACATACGAAAAATGATAAGAAATATATGTATATTTTTGAACTATATATATATTTTTTTCTAACGTTTTTGGATTTTTTTGATTTTTATAAGCAAATATTTACAAAGATAAGGAAAGAGAGAAATGATAATTACAAAGAAGAGAAAGAAAGGAAGAGGAAAAAAGAGAGAAAAGAAAAAATATTTACAAAAGATATTTACAAAATAAAACTAATTTTTTTCGGAATTTTTGTTTTAAAAAGAAAGGAAAAGAATTTTTTTTGGATTTTGTGTTTTATAATTTTTTTGAATTTTTGTTTAAAAGAAAAGAATTTTTTTTTTGGATTTTTCATTTTAAAATTATTTTTGTTTTGTTTTGTTGTTATATATATATATATTTTTTTTGAGTTTTTGAAATGCAGAAAATAGAAGTGCAGAAAATAAAGCACGAAAATACCCCCATACTTAAGTCCAACATTGTCCCCAATATTGCAACGTAAGTATGCGGACCAAAAGAGAAAAGGTAATATTTACAAAGAAAATAAAGAGCAAGGGGGGGGGGGGGGGGTAGAAGCTTCCCTAAAACGCGTTTGGGGAGGCCCATCAGAAACCCTGTGGATCGATCACCTCCTTTCTGCTACGGAGGGTTATAACATTGGCGTTCTCCCGAGGGTTGGGCTCCGTGTTTCCCGACAATGCCTCGAGCGCGCGCTTGAACATCATCCTCGCCACTTGTCCAACCTATTGTTCAAGGGTTTTTAGCGATCCGGTGATGTTCCGGATATTTGATTCGTTGGACGCTATATATTTAGAAAAATTCTCCTCCATCGGGGAGGGTTTTGGAAGAGGGGGAGACTGCAAAAATCCGAGAACAAAAGAAATAGGGGGCGCTGCGCATTGTTCGGGTTGCTCCAAGAAAAATTGGGGTGATTCCTCCAACCCGGATTATAGTTATTATTATAAGGGTTGTTGTTGGGGTTGAAGGAAGGATGACTCGAATTTTCTACGAAGTCCACGAACTCTTCAGCCACGAAGACGTTATGAGGAATAAAATAAGGCGGAGTGGAGGAGGCAGCAGACATCTCTGCCACCTTCTTTGTTAACCTTTCAACTTGAAGGGTTAAAAGAGCAGTGGCATCCACTTCAAAAAGGTCGGCCGCCGGCTTTGGGCGTCCCCGCGTGACGTTCCATTGATAGGCGTTCATATCCATCTCTTCGAATAAAGCCTGGGCGGCCTCGGGGGTTTTATTATTCAAGGTACCCCCGGCAGCCGCGTCAATCATTTGACGCGTCTGAAAGTTAAGCCCATTGTAAAACATTTGTACCTGCAACCACGTTGGCAGCGCATGGTGCGGGCACCGATGGAGGAACTGCTTAAACCGTTCCCAAGTCTCATAAAGAGACTCAGGATCATTTTGCACAAACGAATAAATGTCTGCCCGCAACTTTGCAATTTTTGCGGGTGGAAAGTACTTCGTCAGCAACCGCTCCGTCAACTAAGCCCATGTGGTGATACATCCTCGCGGTAAGGAATTCAACCATGCCTTGGCTTTGGACTTAAGGAAAAAAGGAAATAGGCGCAAGTGAATGACGTCATTAGTGACGCCATTAATCTTGAAGGTGTCGCATATTTCCAAAAAGTTGGACAAGTGGACATTCGGGTCCTCATCCGGCAGTCCATCGAACTACACAGCGTTTTGGACCATTTGAATGACACTTGATTTTATTTCAAAATTACTATTCGCCACCGTAGGGCGAACAATACTAGACCTAGTATCATCCAAATTCGTCTGGGAGTAATATGACATTGTACGCTCGACGACCGTGTTCGGATTAGGGACGCCCATAACTACGACAAAGGGTTCTCCGATAGATTCTTCAGGGTCTAAAGAAGGAATTCAGCTTTGAGATCGAATACGCACAAGGGAGCGTTCAATCTCAGGGTCGAAGTCAAAATCTTCAGACTCGGAGGGTTGTCCACGGGTCATACACCCCTAAAAAAAATCAAAACGAAAGAAACCCTTTTTTGTTTTTTGGTTTTTGTTTTTTTTAGAAAATAAGTAAAAGTAATAGACTCCAGAATTCGAAATAACAGCTCAAGAGAATCCCCGGCAACGACGCCAAAAACTTGATCGCTTGCGAACAAAATCTTTTGTGGGTGGTTAGTTCGATGAGTCGTATGCCGCGGACTTGCTAAAGGAGGCAAGTGCACCTATCTCAAGTAGTACTCGATATTTTGGGGAATACCGAGGTCGTATTATTCTCGGGGTCGGGTTGACTAATCCTACTCCTCCGGGAGGACTATTATTTTACTGAAAGTAGGGTGGAGATTTTAAGTAACTAAAGAAGAAAAAAAACAAAAGAGCGAAAAATAATTTAGAAAAATTCGATGAAGGGTTAACGCTCGGCACCGAATCAGATTAACACTAAAATAACTTTTAATAATTACTGAACTTAGTTTTCAAATTAATAAAAGGCAACTTGGCCGTGGAGGTTCCACAAATATGAGCTCACCTAGCTATAGGGATATCGCTCACCTGAACTCTAAGACTATTCGACCGAACGTTAGTCCGACGAAGGATTCCTCTTAACGCCAGCTTTACGCTAAGAACACCGCTATTGGGTGGGGAAACCAATCCGGAATAATTACGCTTGTCCTCTCTCGAGGGTATGCACACAACTCTCTTTACCCGGGGGTGATCTTTCCATACGCACGGTCTCTCGGCTAGCTAGTGTATGTATAACGGAAATAGGGCCCACACATTGATTTGTGGTCCTATGTGTCGTTAACCCGGGATAACCTTAAGTCCTAAAATTAAAGTGAAAATAAAGAACTTTAATTATTTCAAATCATTTTAAATATTCCAATGCTCTTCGATACCGAGGCTAATAACGATTAGCCACACATCGGTGTGGGGACGACTTTATAATTTGATGAGGCGCGAGTTCGAGACTAAACACTGAAGGGTTATAAGAAAAAGACATAAAAATAACAAACATTTAGAAAACTAAAAAGTTAGCTAAAATGAGAACTCACACACACTTCAAATTATAGATAAACAAAAAGAACTAAGTTACAAAAAAAGGAAAATTACAAATCCTACTCAAACGAGTAGGCGGGAAATAAGGGCGTGCCATTTAACTCTTAACGAGTAGGCAAAAAAGAAAAAAAAAGAAAATTACAAGTCCTACTCAAACGAGTAGGCGGAAAATAAAAGCACGCCATTTAACTCTTAACAAGTGGGCGGAAATAAATGCGCACACACACACACTCTACACGAATTAAAAGAAAGCAAAAAAATATCTCCTACACACAACGCACTCTACATAATTTGAAGAAAGCGATAAAAAAAGCATTAAAAATTATTCTCATACACTCACACACTCTACATAATTGAAGAAAGCAAATAAAATAAAGCATGAAAAATTATCTCATAAACTCACCCACTCTACATAATTGAAGAAAGCATTAAAAGTTATACTCATACAATCACACACACATCATAAAAATTAAAAGAACAAAATGAAAATTATACTCATATACTCACACACACAAATAAAGAGAAAAACAAAGTTGCTTTAAAAATTAAAATTACAAGATTCCTACTCCTAAAGCTTACCAAAAACACTTAAAAAGAACAAATAAAAAGAGAATGAGCAAAAAGTTTTTTAAAATAAAGCTAAAATCAAAGATGCTCAAAAATTAAAACTATAACTTTTTCATTCTTAAGAGTTCATAAAAGTGCTAAAAAAGTTGAAATAAAATGTAAAAGAATGAAAATCCATAAGAATGAAAATCAAAAACACTTTAATAACTCTTTTACAAATCGATAAGAATGAAAATCCTAAAATAAAGTTAAGTAAAAAAAATCAAAAACACTTTAATAAATAACTCTTTTACAAATCCATAAGAATGAAAATCTTAAAGCAACTATAACCCTAACATGGAGACAAACCAAAAAAAGGAAAGCAATAGAACTAAACAAATTATACTCATACACACACACACACACACTTTTCATAAAGAGAAATACTAAGAAATACAAAGGGATAAAAAGAGAAAGAGATAAGCCACACAAATGAATTTTCATGGCATGTAGATAGAGAAAATCTAACATTTTTATTATAATAATCAAACTATTACAAAGCTAAAGCTAAAACAAAAACAAACATGAAAAGAAGGGGGTAGAAATCTCCTTACATAGCAATAGAATCCGTAGATGCAGCACATAAAACACACTAAAGGGGCTCAAAAAAGTGAACCCTTGGTTCTTACATAAATGGCCTATTTATAGAGAAAATTTCTTAAGAACACGCCCTCCGACACGGGTGTGTCGGGGGGGCGTGTCACTACTATTCACGAGGTGATCGTCGAATTGACGAGAAAGTTGACTTGCGGCTGAACACGAGGATGTCACGCCCCATGTCACGGGCGTAACTCTGGGCATGTCGGGGAGGTGGAACTGGGCGCGGGTTGCGTCAAAAGTCATCGACGGGGTCTTGTTGGCCAGGTAGAGGAGTCATGCCCTAGGTCACGGGGGTGACTCTGGGCGTGTCGGCTTGATCGACGATTGTCGAGCGAATTTCTTCGAGATTGTGTGTCACGGCCATGGTCACGGGGCGTGTCAAATGACATAGGCGTGACCCCGGGCGTGTCAAACTTTTCTCATCAAATTTTTCTGATTCCACAGGAAATGAAGTGTCATGGCCTTGTCACGGGCGTGACCCAAAGTACACGGGCGTGTCAGGTCATTTTTTGACTTTTTCTTGAAAATTTCAGAAAATCAAAATAAAGTAAGTTGGAATAATTTTTACAAAAAGCAAGCAATTTATTAAATAAAACTAACTAAAAATAGATAAAATTAAACTAAAATGACATAATAAAAATACTATAAAATAGGTATATTTACAACTTATCAGAAAAATTTATGTTAGGATGTATTTAGTTATTTTAAAGTATACAAAACTGCATTCTGGAACATTGGCATGACATGACATTTAACTGCAAAATCTACTATTTTTATGCATTATAAAAATCTTTATATATATATATATATTAAATTTAGAAGTCATATCATCATTATAATATGCTAGACCTTCATTCTCTTATAGGACAACAAATGAATCAACTAAGTATTTTCCGCCGCGTAAAACTTATCTATTTTTTCACCTATGGACTAGTGATCCACCCGACCGAGGGACACTGTCAGTAACTCTAATAACTTATATGTATTATTTTTAACTTAATTTCATAAATCGTTTACATGAAGTAAATGTGAGGACGAGTAGCCTGAGCGTCTGTAGTTGTCCCATGTACGGCGTGGCATCACAACGCGTATTTTATCCACTCTGACGTATTTTTGAATATGGAGAAAATGCGGGTTGTGACAATTGGTATCAGAGGGAGGTTTTGCAAGAGGGTTAGTTGGTTTGACAAGCCAGTAGGACAACTTTCTCTTAAGCAAAACTCTAATCGTATCATTTCATTGTATACAAACACCGATATATCATCAGTAGATCTTGATGGAAGCATGAACACTACACTCATAACATGATAAGAAGTATACATGACATATTATGTAATATTAGATGCATAATATGTGTTTGTATATGGATCCACCGTATGTGGCAACATGTGACAGTTATATAGTATGAGATGCATAACCATCATCACATGGATGCCCATTAGCACATTTACTTTTCTTTACCGATGTGGATGATTCACCTGGCTCGGCGTATGCGTACCTTCGGATTCCGTTACGGCGACTTCAAAGACGGTCTAAACTCGTTGCAAGCCCTATCCAACTCTATAGCTATAGCTTCGATCCTTATCCCGAGGCAGAGCCCTGGCTTCCGTGACCTAGGAGGGATAGGAGGATCGGTCGTATGCGTGGCCTCTCGCTTATCCCGTGTGCATTCTATTCTCAAAGAAAAGAGCATCCAAGCGAGTCTACGTTCCCGTGTCCGGGTTGGTGATTGTATGGATCCTTTGCGCAACTCACAAACAACAAACAAATTCTTCAGGGGACTTCCTGACCAGCGGACTTGTTATTGACCAAGGGACCTCTCCTACTGGTCAGAGTGCGATGAGGCCGTCCTTGTTGTTTCAGAATGAAAGCCCGCGTATACGGCTGATGGAGCTGGAAGCACTAGAAGAGGAAGACTTTTTTTCCATGCTTTTAGCCGCCCATGATCTTTCTCCCAACTCAAAAGAGGGTCAATTGGATATACACATTTTGTTTTTATCAAAGACATAGAAGATTGCCCAGAGAAATCTGTGACTATATAAAAGAGACGAGAGCCGTTACATAAAATATTATGTAGTTTGGGATGCATAATATTGTATGTGTACGCCGCTCATAACATGCACTAAGGCCTTTTTAGAATGCATAACACTGCATACATAACATACAATCGCATACGCACATGTGCCAAGTTAAAGATCTGCATGATGACATATGTACATCCATGATTTGAGATGAAATTTAAACATTCATGCATTCATATTATATGCACAAGTTAGAGGCATACCATCATTTTATGATTTCTCAGAGCAAAGTAACAGAAAGAGGAAGTATCTGTTCGTTTCCGATCTAATCCGAATTTGTTTGTTTCTGATCTGATCTGAGTCAGGGTATTCGAGTTTTCTAGCTTTGGTGTCTTAAACTAGGTCTTTGACAAGTTGTTTGCTCGTATCTGTAAAATATGGCCCCGAAATAGTTTTACTAAGGGAATATTTTCCCAATTTGAAATGTCTTAGGCAAGGTTTGACTAGGTATCCGTTTGTTCTGTAGAAATGTCACCTAAACTCATTATGATGAGGTCGACTCCCCACTCAGAGGGCGAGTCTTCTGGTGCCTAGAGTGAGGCAATGATCGAAGGGCTGCGTCACAGTAATGAGGCCATGGCAAGGTAGATGGTGGACATACAATTTTAGATACAATTGTTATTGGCTGTCATCGCCGGGCAGCAGACTAGAGTGCAGGACCCTGTTGTGGGCCAAACTATTCCTACTCCTCTTGCTGCTCTAGTTCCCCTAGTCGCAGTACCGCGTGAGATGAATTTCATTTCTCACTTCCAGTGACTTGGACCTCCTTCGTATGGTGATAGAGCAGACTTCATGGTATTGGATGACTGGATCATTGCCATGGAATAAATGTTTTCTTATTCTGGCATTTCCACTGATCAAAAGGTGATAATTGCGGAATATCAGCTCAAGGGACTTGCGAAGAGTTGGTGGATCAGAGAAAAAGAGAATCTTTCTGATGGGTGCTCATGGGAATCATTCAAGAGTATGTTACTGAAGAAGTCTTTACCATTGGTCGAGCAAGACCATCTAATGAACAACCTTTTACACCTGAAGTAGAGGCAACTCACTGTTAGTGAGTATGAGGTCGAGTTTAGCAAGCTCAGTCATTTCTCCTCAGATCTGGTAGCATCTGAAGAAGGCAGAGTAAAGCGTTTCCTGGGTGGTCTGAGGTATGACATCCAGCAGTTGGCTAGCGCATACAGTCTAAAACCTTTGCAGTAGTCGAAGATGCCTTGAAGGTTGATGCGATAGAAAATGTGAAGAATCGGGGATTACATGCGAAGAAAGACAAGAGGAAATCTGACGATGGAGGAAGTGCTAGGGCATCTGTCCTTGTAGCAAAGAAGGATAGAAGGGAAGCATATAGCTTCTGTGGTAAGCCAGGTCACCATTTTGAGAAGTGCTTTATGAGACTGGATGCACAGACACTGTCTCAGGTACACGTGATCCAGAATGCTCCAAAGGGAGGCCTTGTCTGTACTTATTGCCAGAGGAGTGAGCATGAAGTGGCCCGTTGTCGCAAGATGGCTGGAGCTTGTTTTCTCTGCGGCCAGAAAGGGCACATGAAGGCTAATTTCCCGCAGAGCCAGCCTGCGTTGCATGTAGTTCCATTGCAGACTCTACCGTCGCCCCCGCCTCTCGTGGATAAGAGAAAAGGAAAGTTGAATGTGCTGACCAAGGAGGAAGCCAGATCTTCGATTCAAGTGATCTCAGGTTAGTATCTGACTCAGCTAGTAATCTCTTTTAGTAGATTTATAATTTCGGCATTTTAGTTGCGGGTGCTATGTGTTTAGGTGAATTTAAGGTGAAGAATAAGTGGGCGCACGTTTTGTTTGATTCAGGTGCTACTCACTCCTTTGGGGCGAGGAGTTTTGTAGACCGACATCACTGGGCTCTCAACCAGTTAGACACCTCCCTAAACGTCAAATTTACTTCGGGAGAGTTCATGATGTCAAGTCAGGGTATCCAAAAATGCCCCATCTTCCTTGGTGATTTTCTAGCCTTTGTGGATCTAAAGGTGCTAGATTTGGTAGACTTCGACGTGATTTTGGGCATGGAATGACTGTCCAGCTATGATGTCATCATTCAGTGCAAGCAAAAGCACTTGGATTTCAAAGGTGACAATGGCCAGCCCATGAGTGTGTTTGGTTTGCCGCATCAGGAATTTCCGATCATTTCTGCGGTACGTGCTCACAAATTTCTAGAGTCTGGCTGTGATTCTTTTCTTGTCTCTATTTTTGTTCTGGGAGCTGCACCGGTTGAGCCTCGGGTTGAGGACGTTTTTGTGGTGCGTGAGTTTTTCGGATGTCTTTCCTGTCAGTTTTCCATGACTTCCTCCTGAGAAAGAGGTGGAGTTTGTTATAGACCTTGAGCCAGACACTCGCCATATTGCAAAGGCACCGTACCACATGGCGCCGCGTGAGTTAGAGGAGCTGCGTACTCAACTGGATGAGTTATTGCAGTGTGGTTTTATTAGACCCAGTTCTTCCCCCTATGGTGCACCAATGCACTTCGTGAATAAAAAGGATGGAACAATGAGGCTATGCATAGATTATCGAGAGCTAAACAAGGTGACCATTAAGAATAGATATATGTTGCCTAGGATTGATGACTTGTTCAATCAGTTGCGAGGTAGTTCCGTGTTCTCGAAGATTGACCTCCGTTCAGGTTACCATCAGTTAAGAATCCGGGAGTCAGACATTCCGCAAACTGATTTTTGTTCTCGATATAGTCACTTTGAATTTCTGGTAATGTCATTTGGATTAACGAACACACCATCAACTTTTATGGACATGATGAACATGGTGTTCACGGACTTTCTGGATAAGTTCATGGTTGTATTCATTGACGATGTCCTGGTATATTCCAGAAATTCAGAAGAGCATGCCTTGCACTTGCGCTTGGTCTTATCTACTATGAGGGAGCATAAGCTGTATGAAAAGCTTAGTAAGTGCGAGTTCTGGTTATCTCAGGTGTCATTCCTAGGACACATTATAAGCAAGGACGGTATCTCTGTAGACGCCTAGCGAGTTCGACTTTGTTGTGGGTTGATGCAGGACGGCAAGGTGATTGCTTATGGATCGAGATAATTGAAGGTGCATGAAAAGAATTATCCTACGCATGACCTGGAATTTGCTGCCGTCATTCATGCCTTGAAGTTGTGGAGACATCTTCTGTATGGAGTGTCGTGCAAAATTTATTTGGACCACAAAAGTTTGAAATATGTCTTCACTCAGAAGGAGTTGAATTTACGCCAGCGTAGATGGCTAGAATATTGAAAGAATGGGTTTCAAGATTGTCTAAACACCTGGGGGGGGGTGAATAGGTTCAATTCAAATTCAACTTAGTCAGGTAAAAATTGTTCACAACACAGTTATAATTTTATATCCATCACAGTACACAATCATCCAATCACAACATACACACAGATTTATAGTGGTTCCCCAAATGATGGATACATCCACTTTCTCCCTTCTCCTAACTAACAGTACACTAGATTCGGCCTAACTTCCTTCCACCTTCTCAAATCCTCAGATATTACAACTCAGTACCCAAACTGGTTCCTACAACTCACACTTCAACAAGTGCTACAACTCAAGCTCTTCCCAAGAACCCTACCTCAGAGTGAATCACACTGCTACCACTCAAGCAATCAAGCCCTACCTCAGCCTTTATAATCATAGGCTTACAACTCAGAGATTGAAATCTCTTACACTCAGATCTAAAATAGATCTTACAGAAAATTGATTAAGAGAATATTTCTTCCTTCACCACCTAGATAGAGTGAGGTGAGGGAATCTTGATCAGATCTTGATGGATCCGCTTTCTCCTATTCTTTGCTGTAATGAATCTGATTCAACCTAACTTAGCTTATTCAAAGCTTCTTGAAAGAGAGAACCTAGGTTGAATCTTCTTGAGAAGTTGGTGTAGATCCAGCTTCTACCTCATTGCACAATTTAATCCGCAAAACACTGATAGATCTGATGAGATGCTATCCCCTTCTCTGATTTTGAATCAGAATCTTCTTGCTGTAAAGAATTCTGTGAATTCTTCTTGGAGAATTCCTCTTTATTTTCTCTCTGTCTTCTGTTGTTGTCTTTTTCTGATAGCCCGACCCTATTTATAGATCACATCAGTAGCAACCGGCTAATCCGATAGATGACTGACATCTGATAGTTTTGACATGTCTAACAGGCCTTAACAATTCTGGCAGCTGTCAAGTCTTCAGTCTTGAAATTTGGCACTTAAAGTTATTTAACACAGCTGAATGTGTCGAGACATAAGGATAGTATGTGTCAACACTGATGAAGTATGCGTCGACATAATTACCTGGGTGTCGACACACTTCCTTTGGTGTTGTTGACAAACTTCAGAAACTGTCGACATAGTTCTTCATTTAGTTCTCAACACTGCCTTTGTAGAATGTGTCGACATATTTTAGAATCTGTCGACATAGTTCTTCATTGAGTTTGTAGAATGTGTCGACATACTTCAGTAACTGTCGACACAATTGATGTAGACTCAAACTCTGTAAGTAGACACAAGTATTGTGTGTCGACTCAGCTCTTCATCAAGTTCTTGACACAACCTTTGTAAAATGTGTCGACACAAGTCCTATGTGTCGACACAACTTCTCCAAATGTCGACCCAACTCCTGGATGTCGACATAGTTGCTTCTTTACAATTGTTAGTTCAACAAAGTCTAAGTGTGTCGACACAAGTTATGAGTGTCGACACAGTTGATGTCGACTTAACTGCTGGGTGTTGACATAAGTCCTGTGTGTCGACACAGACTTGATTCTTGTCTCGACACAGCTCCTTCAAAGGTGTCGACACTAAATAAGTGTCTCGACACTTTTGTACTTAGAATATTTTCTGCATTCTTCTGCCTGCACAAGTAAACTCAATACACCATCAAATACAACCTGATGTATATCATTGAGTTAGGTGAGGCTTCTTCAAATCAGGTGCATAATTTCCAATGGACCCAACAAATATGTTGTGGGCTACGAAGTTGATATCCTTTATCATCCTGGCAAGGCTAATGTAGTAGCAGATGCGTTGAGCCGGAAGCCCGCACATATCTTTAACCTCTCTGTGAAATCCCTTGTTGAAGAGTTTTTGCTCATGGACATAACCGTGGGGAATAGCGCTTCGCCGAGTAGCTTAGAGGTGGAAGAGCCTTCGTGGATTACCCTCACTAGGCTACATCAGAAAGACGATCCTGATTTGCAGCACCTTCGTAGTAGGACTGAGAAAGGGGAATTACCTGACTTTTCATTTGATGACGTTGGTACCCTAAAGTACCGCAATAGATATTGTATTCCGGCTGCTAGGGACATCCGAGCAAGAATATGCAGTGAAGCGCATTGTTCAAGTATTGCTTATCATCCTGCTTCCACAAAAATGTATAGAGATTTGAAGCAGATTGTTTGGTGGTCAGGTATGAAGAACGACAGTGCAAGATTTATATCTAAATGTTATACCTGCCAGCGTGTCAAAGCTGATCATAGAAGGACGGGTGGTATGTTAACGCCTCTAGATATACCGAGTTGGAAATGGGAGAGTTTACCTTGGATTTCATTACTGGTTTGCCGAGATCACCCCAAGGGCATGATGTAGTGTGGGTTATCGTGGACAGACTAACCAAGTGCGCCCACTTTGTGCCTTTCAAGATTGATTATTTCATGAAAAAGATAACAGAGCTTTATCTGGATAAAGTTATCAGACTGCATGATGTACCTACGAGTATTGTGTCAGACCGAGACTCCCGATTCATGTCTCGTTTCTGGCAGAGCTTGCAAGGATCTCTAGGTACTAACCTTAGGTGTTCTACTGCCTATCAACCTCAGACAAATGGTCATACGAAGAGAGTGAATCAGATCTTGGAGGATATGATTAGATGCTATATTCTGGACCATGGTGGGGCTTGGGATAAATGCCTTGGACTGATGGAGTTCGAGTACAATAACAGTTATCAGGAGAGTTTGCAGATGACGCCCTTTGAAGCTTTATATGGAAGGTGTGTCGAACTCCCCTGTTTTGGGCAGAAGTTGGTGAGAAGCCTTTGCTCGGTCCGGAAGCGCTGGAGGATATGAGCATTTCAGTGACGTATATTTGTGAAAAGCTGAGGTTGGCTCAGGAGCGATACGAGAGGTATGCAAATCAGCGCAGAGTTGATCTGGAATTTGCAGTAGGGGATATGGTATTTCTGAAGGTCTCTCCGATGACAGGTGTTAAGAGATTTCGAAGGAAACATAAGTTAGATCCCAGGTATGTGGGACCTTTTCAGATTCTGGAGCGCATATGAGTTTCTGCCTATAGACTAGAATTGCCTGATTCTTTCCCTGTTGTTCACGACGTGTTTCACGTGAGCCAGTTGCGAAAGTGTGTTCGTCGTGATCGGCATGTCCTTGACTCCGTGACCCAGTTGCAACCTAATCTCTTGTATGTCGAAGAGCCTGTCTGTATTCTGGAGATGTAAGATCGCGTGCTAAGAAAGGAGACAATTCCGATGGTTAAGGTTCTCTGGCGCAATCAGGATGATAGAGGTGCAACTAGGGAATTGGAATCCGCAATAAGATAATCTCATCCTCTACTGTTCTCCTAGTCTTCCCCAGTTAGTATTCGTGTTTAGTGAATTCTTCTGTCGTGTCTCCCCCTCTGCCCTCTTGTTTTGTTTCGTGTTCCAAGTTTTGGGATGAAACTTCCTTTTTGGAGGGCTGACTGTAACGTCCCTGATTTTCCGGCAATTATTTAATCCTCTTGTTGACGTCATAATGACGTAAGGGGCGTTACGTTAACGTTGAGTTGACGGCGCAATGCCGTTAAGGCATTTTCGCATCTGTTTGGTCGGGTCGGCCATATTCTTGAATTCTTGTTGTAATTGAAAAATTTTGCATTTGGAAATTTAGTTAAATAATTTTGGACTTGCTCGTCAAGTTTCGTCGCGATCTGAGCGATATTCGGGTCTCGGCGATTTTCCGAAGTTTTGTAGAATTTATGTTCGCCGTAGACTTTGAAAATTAATATCTCGGGAATGGCTTGTCGGATTTTGGTTTTGACTTCGCCGTTGGGTTCGTAGCGTTAGTGTTCGCCTTCGGTGCGAGTTTCGTTTAATTCGGCGCGCGTTTCGGCCTCCGTTTTGAACTCATGCTTCTTTTTTTCAAAATATATAAATATGATTATTTTAATATTATAACACTATTCAAAAATGTCTTTTACTATTCATCTCTATAGTTTGATTTTGGATATTTTTGAAAAAAATCACTATTCACCAGGACAAAAAAAGTACTGTTCTGAATTTTTGTTTTGCCTAATTCTCGAGTAACTTGGCCTTCTTCTCGAGTACTACGTTCTTCCTTCTCGAGTAATCACTATTCACCTCTCGAGTATTGCTGCTTGGTGTCGAGTATTGCCTTGTTCTCGAGTACTAAATTTTAGTACTCGAGTAGCCTGTTTTCTACTTCTCGAGTATCTGTAATCTTGTTCTCGAGTACTGTAGAATCATCTCGAGAATTTCGTTCCAGTTTGCGTTCGGTCGTCATTTTGAGGGTCAAAAAAGTGTCTTATTGAAAATGGTTAATATGAAATTTGTTCGTCTCGATGAGATCTACAACTTTTATGTTGAGCAATTTTTGATTTGAAGTCATCCTAAACTTCTATTTTCATTTTTTGCGCACCCGCTCATAAATAACCTGTTTTTTTTCCTATTCAGATAAAACTCTTTATAAATATATATATATATATATATATATATATATATATATATATATATATATATATATATATATATATATCTGATACTTAAGATAATTAGAAAGAAAACTTCATCTTCTTCCTCACGATTTAGACCGAACCGAAACCACATGTGCAGCGGCTCTCTCTCGTTCGTGAATCTTCTGTTGGCCACCGACTGTGCTCCAGTGATCGAAATCTTCAACCGATTATAGATCCGAAAAGCTCTCGTCGAGATCTATGCCATCGTGGTAAAATTTTCCACATTTCTTGTGTTTTCTCGTTAGGGTTTTTCTGCCCTAACCTCTATTTCGGCCATCTTTGTTCAGATTTCGACTTCTCCCGTCTTCTTTTGCCCCGATCTATGACGTGGTGTGATTCAGAGGATTTTTCTAGTAAAACCAAGGAAAGTGGTGTTCTTGCTCTCTCTCTTACTACTTTCACCTAAATTTTTTGCCACATTTTATTGAGTTTGTCATGTTTCAACTTCATAGAAACTTGTCCTTAAATTCTAATTTTTTTCTTGAATTGTAACCTGTTTCCCCTAAAACCATACTCCCAATTTTTATTCCGTAGAATTGGTAAAAAAATTTAGTTGTCGTACCATTTTAATTATCGAGTCATGTTGATCGTTGTAATACTTTGTGCATCCCGCTGTTTTTGATTAAACTTCACTTTGCTTGATCTTGAAATGTCCTTATGCAGTCCACATTGTTTGTTAACCGTGAGTCTGTGATGAATAAAAGAAACTATTCATGCATGATTATGTAACTAAAGAAACGCAGATGGACTGTGCGCGTTGGGGTTTCTCCCTCGGCATAGTGCCCTATGGTTGAGTCTGCACGCGTTGTGGACTTTCATCCATGACACATTACCTTAGCTTGGTCTGTGTGCGTTGGGGTTTCTCCCTCGGCATGGTGCCTATTGGCTGGGTTTGTGCGCGTTGTGGACCTTTTTCCCCTGCACAGTTCTCTTTATTGTTGAGCTGATCAGTCTTATTTTTATCGATGAGTAACATGAATATTAATGAAAGATGTAGGTTTGAACTTCTGATGTTGTTACTTTATTCTATCCAGTCGATGTGATTAGTCATTCTTGCTCGGCCAGATTTACTGTTTGCTTAATTTTACTCTGCTGCTGACCTTTTGTTGCTGTCGTTTTATATATTTCCTTCACTTTGAGGTCTGTTTGGTCTGCCTTTACTTTTTGCACAATTTGTAACTTGCTTCTGAGGTGTTCTTCTTTTGAATGCCTCAGGATCAGAGTAGTAGCATGTTTAGCTGACCGTTTTATGCTTCTGGTACTGCGGGTTGCTGCGGCCGTTTGATTCCACCTTAGAGCTTTGAGGTAGTTGTCTTTATTTAGACTTGTTAGATTTTACTATGGGTTCGTGTCAGTTGTTGACGCCCATAGTCTTGAATTTTTTCTGTGATAGACTACTTGCTTCTTTTACTGCTGTTACTTTTTACCTGTTTATACTTACTATCTGGGAAGGATTTATGTTAGGATGCATTTAGTTATTTTAATGTATACAAAACTGCATTCTGGAATATTGGCATGATGTGACATTTAACTGCAAAATCTACTATTTTTAAGCGCTATAAAAGTCTTATATATATATATTAAATGTGGAAGTCAAATCATTATAATATGCCAAACCTTCATTCTCATATAGGACAACAAATGAATAAACTAAGTATTTTCCGCCGCATAAAACTTATCTATTTTCTCACCTATGGACTAGTGATCCACCCAACCGAGGGACACGGTCAGTAACTCTAATAACTTATATGTATTGTTTTTTAACTTAATTTCATAAATCTTTTACATGAAGTAAATGTGAGGACCAGTAGCCTGAGCGTCTGCAGTTGTCCCCTACACGACGTGTCATCACGACGCATATTTTCTCTACTCTAATGTATTTTTGAATATAAAGAAAATGCAGGTTGTGAAGTCCTATGATGACATATTTGTTGTTTATAGTGACCACAGTAAGGCCTATAGGGTCTACAACTTGAGGGATCAAGTTCTTGATGAGTCTGTTCATGTTGTATTTGATGAAAGTTCTATATTTTACAATGACAAGCCAGGTTCATCAAGCACAATAGTTGAAGACTTAAAGCTAAAGGAGCTGACTATAAAAGATATTGTTCCAGCAAGTCAAAATATGAAAGATGGAGTCAACATAGTTGAGGAAGTGCTTGCACAGGAACATCAAGGAGAAGAAACTCAGCATAATGCAGGTGGTCCTGGAGAAGAAGCCACATTACCTATTGCTATCAAACATCTAAGGGATCATCCAAGGGAATTGATCATAGGAGATGCTGCACAAGGTGTGACCATAAAAAGCAAACATCACAACACTATTATGTACTCAAGTTTCCTGTCCCAAACAGAACCAAAAAATTTGAAGAAGCTAATGTGGATCCATTTTGGATAGGTGCAATGCAGGAAGAATTGAACCAGTTTGGGAGATGCAATATCTGGAAGCTAGTTCCCAAAGTAGATGACTGTAACATCATAGGAACCAAATGGATATATAGAAACAAACTGGATGAGAATTGTGTTATAGCCAAAAATAAAGCTAAACTGTCTGTAAAGGGATATAGACAAGAAGAGGGGATAGACATTGATCAAACCTTTGCACCAGTGGCTAGATTGGAGAATATAAGACTTCCTAGCATATGCAGACTACAAGAGTTTCAAAGTTTACCAAATGGATGGGAAGTCAGCCTTCCTAAATGGTAACCTTAAAGAAAGAGTCTATGTTGAGCAACCCTTAGTTTTTGTTGATTCTACTAAACTTACTCATGCTTATTAAGAGCTCTCTATGGTTTAAAACACGCCCCAAGGGCTTGGTATGAGACTCTGTCTAGGTTCCTCATGGAGAATAAATTCTCAAGAGGAAAATTAGACAAAACACTATTCCTAAGGGAAGTCAAAGGCAAGACCATCTTAGTACAAATATATGTTGGTGACATTATATTTGGATCTACTAATGTGTCACTTTGTACTAATTTTGCCAAATTAATGCAAAGAAAGTTTGAGATGAGTAACATGGGTGAACTTAAGTTTTTCTTGGATCTCCAAGTTAAGCAAACTTTAGATGGACTTTTCATTAGTCAGTCTAAGTTCACCAAGTAGTTAATCAAAAAGTATAGCATGGAAACAACCACTTCAATGAGAACTCCCATGGGGTCCAATATGTCTTTAGACAAGGATGGTGCTGGGAAGCCAGCTGATATCACCTTGTATAGGGGCATAGTTGGATCACTACTCTATCTAACAACTAGTAGACCAGACATAATGTATGCCACTTGTGTCGGTGCTAGGTATCAAGTATGACCTAAGGAATCTCACTATACAACAGTTAAAAAATATTAAGATACCTAATGGGCACACCTAATCTTGGCCTATGGTATCCCAGGAATAGTGATTTTGAACTGACAGGCTTTTCAGATGCAGATTATGCAGGATGTAAAAAAGACAGGAAAAGCACATCAGGCTCATGTTAATTTCTTAGAAGGAGGCTGGTGTCATGAAGCAGCAAAAAGCAAATATGTGTAGCAATATCCACAGCTGAATCTAAGTACATTTCAGCTGGTGGTTGTTGTGCACAACTGCTTTGGATTAAGCATCAGTTACAAGATTACAACTTACATCTAAGTAAAAGTCCTTTATTTTGTAATTCTACTAGTGCTATTTCTATTGTAAACAATCCTTTGTCACATAGTAGAATAAAGCACATTGAAATTAGATATAATTTCATTAGAAAACGTGTAGAAAATGAAGAGATTAGCTTAGAATTTGTTCCAACAAGTAAACAAATTATTGATATTTTTACTAAGCCACTGGAAGAAGAGAAATTTAATTTCTTCAAATTTGAACTTATAATGTTGAATCTTGAGTAAAACTATTATAACATAAGTATAAAACTGATTAGTCAGTAATTAAGTCTACTCATTTAGATTTTACGGGTAAACTTCATAAGTGTCAAGAATCTACACTCAAGAAAATCAAAATTTTGTCAAGTCAGTGTCGAGACACCAGAAAGTGTGTCGACATTATAGATAGTACTGTGTCGAGACACATGAAAGTGTGTCGATACAGGATAACTTTAAGTATCCAGACACTAAAGTAGGTGTCGAGACATACGAGTGTCGAGACACTAAGTTATATGTATAGAGAGAAATAAAACCTATGTCAACTTGAGTCGACACATCTCAACAGACTTGTTTTATATTATGTCGACACATCTCGACAAACTTGTGTCGACACTCAAGACTGATGTCGACACTAGGTCATTTCCCAAAAACTTGGAACAGATTTAGTGGTGTGCGCCTTTTCAACTTTTGTGGCGTCTACTATAAATAGGGTGAGAAATAAGTTGTCGCCTACGCTTACCTGAAATCCCAAGAGATTGATCTCTGAGTGTCGAGACCTAGAACTCCTTTAGTCGACACATATTCTTCCAAATTTCTCTCAATTCCAATGGCTCCCAAGATCGACGACAACATCAATGAAGGTTATGAACTCGTGCACAACAAATTTGTATCATCACAAAATGAAATTAGGAACGTTATTGACCTAATCACTGAGGCAGGTCTAGAATATCTACTCTCAGAACCATCCAAGATCTGGAAACATGAAGTTTCAAGGTTCTTCTTAAATGCTGTACTGGATTCAAAATCAGCAAAGATAAAGTCAAAGGTAAATGGAGTAAAGGTGAAAGTCACAACCAGGAAACTGGCAAAAGTGTTCCAAATACCAATAATTGATCAGGAAGATGTAATATACACCACCAAGACTGCTGAAGGATTTGTTTGGTGTGGATTGGCTTCAGTCACTAAGGTTTGAGGCACCCTGAACAGGAAGGGTATGAATTCCCAAGGAAAATTCCTATCTGAAATTATTAGGAAGATGCTGCAGTATAAAACAGGAGCACATGAAAGGATATCAGCTCAAATGTTTGAGCTTATGACAAGAGTGATATTCAAACTCAAGTCTGACTGGATTAGAGTGGTCTTTGATAAGATAGCAGAGAGTATATAGAAGCCTAACATGGCCAGAATTCTAAGTCTGTACCTAGTAAAGATCATACCAGACAATATAAATCTTAAGCTTGGATCGAAGATCAATCACATGAGGATAATGGATATAAGAATATTGTCTAGGTGGGATAGAGTTCTATCCAAAGATACACCAGTAGTGGTAAAGAAGAAAGTGAAAAAGGAGAAGGATGTAGTTATGGATGAAGTTCCTTCCAGTGAATCTGGAGAAAAGGAAAGTTCATGCTCTGAGAAACAAGATGATTCAAGAGCTGAGAATTCTCCAAGGACCTTACTTAGAATTGGTGATCAGGTTGAATGGGTGAATATTCAAGAGAAGGATCAAATTGAGGGGGAGAACCTCAATGATCTGCGTGAAATTGAAATGGATACAATAAATATCATAATTATGGAAGTTGTATAAGAGCTGGAACAATCAAAGGTTCCTGAAAAGGAAATGCCTGACAGAGAGATGGAGGATGAATTTCCAAAAGAAACCGAAGAAGAAATACTTCTAAATATAGTATGGGGAGAAGCTGAGAACTTGCACAAGATGTGCAGATTTCTGAGAAAGAGTACGAGAATACAATCTCAAAGGAGACTGAGGAAGAAATTCTTTTGAATAAGGAATCTGACATCTAGGGGGAGATAACTGCAACTCTAGAGAACCAAGTTCCTGATGCTGAAATTCAGCAAGAAGATGCTAACTTAGAAAATATCAATATTAATGAAGAAGTTGCAATAGTTGAGGGGGAGTTGGCAGATCTTGCCCCAAATACTGAAGGTACTGAACAACAAGAGTCTATTGAGATGGTAAGTTCTACTGAATCTGAAGAGGAAGAAGCCACACTTTTGAAGAAAAGAAAATTAGTAGAACTGAAAAAGAGAAGTAGGATCTATAAAAGGATTATTCAGTCTGAACCAACTCCAGCTCCTCCAGTGGACTCAAGCTCACTACTAGTTCAAATACAAATTTTGTTAGACCAGCAGAGAACTAAACTTGAGCAATATATAGATGAAAGAAATAAGGAGCTGCAGTTTCAACTGGCTCAGGATATTAAATCTATAAGATTTGAAGTAAATATTCTTAAGACAGACATGACAAATTACTTTCAGAGAGGAGCTCATCTTGTAGTTTATATTGCTAAACAACATCAAGAATCAAAGAAGACTGAAAATGAAATGATTGTCAAATAAGGCTATATCCTTGAGAATCAAAGAATCTTGGCTGAAAACATGAATGTCATGCATATTGAAACATTGGTCAAGCTAACTGAGCAGACTACTGCTTTAGAAAACAAAATAGTTGATGCCACAAAGGACATGGAAACTCAACTGACAACTCATTCAGCTTCCTTGATTAAGGATATCAAGGCTTCTAATAATAGTTTGGATAATAATTTACTGAAGGTAAAAAACATTGTAACCGCTGGAATCAATTATCTAGATGGACAAGTAAGGTTTCACAAGAATGATTTGAGAGATCATATGGAAAGAGAAGTCATAAAGGGGGAGAGGGTAATGATAAGGGGCAGTTCTGAGCATGCAACATGGATATCAAACAACATCAGAGACACTTTAGGCCATCCTCCCCTATGGTATGATGGATATCAAACTGCTAAGTATGGTGGTCAACCAACTCAAATTGAAGCTATTCATGCTGCTGAGCAATCCATGTATAATCCTCCTGCACAAATTCATTTTGAGGACATTCAAGCTGCTGTCAAAACCATATACAATCCTCCACCACTAGTTCAAAATATTATATGTCAAGAGGTGGAGATGTCTTCTTCTGCTTTGCTGAAAGAGAAAGAAGCTCAGCTGTCAAAGAAAAAGGTTTAGGGAACAAGCTGAAGCTAGGATAGACTTTGAACAGTGGAGCCCAACCTCCAGATCAATTATACTAACTACCTAAAAAGCAGTTAATGCTAATGCTAATGATAGGGGAAAATGGTATCAAGAGCAAGAATGGGCTAAGCACTTAAAACAACAGGAAGTCATCCATAAGTTCAGACATGATCTGAAGGCAGGTAAAATTCCTGCCAATTCAGTTGAGCCCAACAAATATTTTCCCAAGCCTTATCACTATTGTGAAAGACAAAGGCTCAAGGCAGAATAGATCTCCAAATCCAAGATGGACAAAGGCAAAAGAATAGCTGATGACAAAGTGCCTGAAGTTAAAGCAAAGATACAATCTGGAAAAAGGCATAGTCATAAAAGAACTAGAGGATTCTTAGAATATGTTTTATAGGATTTATGTAACTTTACTTTTAGATTAGTGTAACAAATTAAACAAATGTAATCTTTGAACAAATTTATAATGAAAAGTTTGGTTGCACTATGTTCTATATATGTGTTGTCAGTTGTGTCACTTCAGATATTGTTCAGCATTGTTGAATTTATAACTGTATCATCATATTTTGGTATCATATTGTATATCACTGAATTGGGGTTATGACTTCTCCAAATAGGAGAAGATTGTTGGCTATATTAGACACAATGTAGTTGATTTGAAGAAGCCCTTTCAACCCAACACTATACACATATTTATATTTGATGTATATTTAAGTTTATGTTGCAGGTTGTCTATTTCATATTGATTGGACAGGTGGACAAAAGAAGCTGATTAGATTTTGAAGAAAAATTGTCTAAGTACCAATAGCATTGAGTGGAGTCAACAAAGTGCTAAGTGAAGTCAGCACAGTCTACATTCAGCAACTTGCAGTGCAGAAAAATGGCTAAGTACAAAAGTGTCGACACACTTCAACTGTGTCGACACACTTCAACTGTGTCGACACCTTTGTAGAAGCTGTGTCGAGACAAGTCAGTTTTCTCGACACCTTGAAGACTAAGTCAGCTTACTTGACACTATAAAGCTTAAAGCAGTTGTGTCGAGACAATACAGCTGTCTCGACACAAAGAAGAGAGGAAATTTTACTAAGTAAAATTGTGTCGAGACAAGTAAACTGTCTCGACACAATGAAGAATTAAAGCATAGACTTTCCGACATCAGTCAGACAGTTGTGTCGAGACAATATAGCAGTCTTGACATAAGGCAGAATTAAAATATGTAGACACAGACAACACTTGTGTCGAGACAAGTCAACTGTCTCCACACTTTCATGTTAAAGATTAAAATTATTCCAAGTAGAATTGTGTCGAGACTGCTAAGATGTCTCGACACAAGTGTCGAGATACTTTGGACAACTCGACACTTATGTTTCAGAAAATGTGCAGAGTCAACATAGAAGTGTCAAGATTAGTCAGAACTATCACATCATCTACATGAATAAGATATTTCAATAGAAACAATCTGATGGAGGATTTGAAGTATGATGTCAAATGTTGATGTCATCATTCAGTTACTAGCCATCTATGAAGGTTATAAGTAGAGGGGTTTTCTACACTAACAGAGAAGAGATAGAATCGATCAAGCAAACAAAAATTCTCATTCTTATTACAATCCTGAGGAGGAGCAAGAAGACAAAGGTCTTCAAGAAAACATTTAGATCCTTTCACCAAGTTGATCTGAAGATTAAGGTGGATCTGATCTATAATTTGTTCAAGGAAATCAAGCCGATCAACATCAAGAAGATTGCAAATACAGAGCACCAACTTTTCACCAAGTCAATTTATCAAGAAGAAATCTATTGCTGCTGATTTGAAGAATTTGTGCTAACAGTTAAGTTAGATTTTAGAATTTTAGTTTTCTGAAGATTATTGTTTTACCTCTTAATTTTGTATGATTTCCTTGAAATCTGAGTGGGTAGGAGATCTTATCTCTGAGTCGTAAGCCTAATTTATAAAGGCTAAGGTAGGGTTATTGAGGGACCTATGGTAGGTGATTTTGAGTGAATCATTGAGTTATAAGCTTGATTTATAAAGGCTAAGGTAGAGTTCTTGAGGTACCTGAGGTAGGAGATTTGGAGAATCTCTGAGGTAGGACCTGTTGGTTTGAGTGTAGGTTTTTTAACAAAAACTGAGATTGTAGGATCCTTAGATCCGAGTTAAAGAGGAGGAGCTATAACCTTATCTAGCGCATTGTTAGTGAGGAAGAAGGGGGGAAGTGGATGTACCCTAAATAGGGGAATCACTATAAATTCTTTGTGTGCAGTTTGTGGTGGATTGCTTTTGCTTGTGCTGTGATCTGAGTTTTGTAACTGCTGAAATAGTTAAGAGATAAAGAATTGCTAAAGTATTTTAAAAACAGTCACATATTCACCCCCTCTAGGTGATTATCTACCCATAGGATTATCTTTAACTTTGAATCTAGACAGTTGAAGTCTCATGAGAGGAATTACCCTGTCCATGAATTGGAGTTGGAGGCGATTATTTTTGCGTTGAAGTTATGGTGGAACTATGTGTACGGTGCGAAGGTGGAGATCTTCATGGACCATAAAATCCTGAAGTATCTTCTAGATCAAAAAGACTTGAACATGCGACAACACAGGTGAGTCAAGTTCCTTGGAGACTACGAAGCGGAGATTCAATATACACCGGGCAAGGCCAACATGGTGGCCGATGCCTTGAGTAGAAAACACTCAGGACAAGGAAATTGGATCGAAGCTCATGATAAGCGATTGGTACGAGATTTTGAGTCCCTTGGAATTTATTGTGTAACAAGTGGCGAGTCTAGCATGGCTCAGTTGAACTATATAGAGTTGCAGAATGACTTGTTTGACTGTATTCGGGAAGCAACCAATGTGAATATGGAGTTCCAGCTATTTGTGGTGGAAGATCAAAAAGGCGAGGGTAGTGCTTGGGAGATGATTGATAGGATCTTAAGGAAGGATGAAAGGATTTGTATACCGTAGTTCGACAAACTCCGTGAGGAGTTGATGTTTGAGGCTCATTTCACAAAGTAGTCCATTCACCCAGGCAGTATAAATATGTACTTGGATATGAAGAAATCCTTTTGGTGGCCTGGTTTGAAGCGAGACGTAGCTTTGTACGTGAGTCGGTGCCAAACTTGTGCCTTAGTGAATGCTGAGTGTCAAAAGTCGGGCGGGTTCCTGAAGCCTCTTCCTATCCCTGAGTGAAAATTAGATGATATCTGCATGGATTTTGTGCATGGCTTACCTCGGTCGCAGTAGGGAAATGATGAGATTTGGGTGATCGTGGATCGCTTGACTTAAGTGGCTCACGTCATCCTGAATCAGAAGAAGGATAGTGTGGAGAAGCTGGTAGAACTGTACATTCGTAATATTGTGCGGTTGCATGGAATTTCCAAGAGTATTGTTAGTGATCGTGATGGACGGTTCACGCCCAAGGACTGGAGGCTGGTACAAAAAAGTCTGGGCACAAAGCTCAAGTTTAGTATGATGTTCCATCCTCAAACCGATAGTCAAACAGAAAGTACAAATCGTACAATGGAAGATATGTTGAGAATGTGTATCCTTGACTTTGGTAAGAAGTGGGAAGATCAACTTTTCATGGTGGAGTTTGCCTATAACAACATTTTCTAGGCAAGTGTAAAGATGGCGGCTTTGTATGGAAGACAGTGTCGAACACCGATGTCATGGACAGAGGCAGGAGACACCAAGTTTTTGGAAAATCAGGTGGTGGCTAATGCTTGTGAGTTGCTGCGAACCATTCATGAGCGCATGAAAGTTGCTCAAGATTGGCAGGCGAAGTATTTCAACGCTCGCCACAGGAACATGGAGTTTGCGATAGGCGACTGGGTATATTTAAGATTAAGGTGTTCAAAGGCATTTCGCGGGTACACCAACTCAAGAAGTTGAGTCTGAGGTTCTTGGGACCGTTTGAGGTCGTGGAACGTATTGGATAAGCAGCCCACCGGTTGGCGTTATCCCCAGATCTGAGTGGATTACAAGATGTCTTCCATATCTCAGTTCTAAGGAAAGCCTTGATGGAGACAAGTATTGCAGTTGAGTCAATGGCGGTGACAGTAGAAGAATAATTTGAGGACGAAAGTCCATCCAATTGGTATACAACATTTAAATGTTCGGCAGTTGTAGAACAAAGAGGTCAAACTCATGAAGGTGCGATGGAATAACTACACGCGAGACTGTTAGGTACATTGGATACAATATACTTGATTTGAAGAAGCCCTTTCAACTCAATGATATACACAAGTATGTATTATATGTATGTTTCAGTTCATGTATGCAGGTTGCCTATTTCATAATGATTGGACAGGTGGTTCAAGTCATATTGATAGGTGAACTCAAAGAAGCTGACTTGAAAGTGAAGAAAATTGTCTAAGTGCAATAGTGTTGAGTGAAGTCAGCAAAGTGCTGAGTGAAGTAAGCACAGTCTACATCTAGCAACTTGTAGTGCATAAAAATAGCTATGTACAAATGTGTCGACTAACTTCAACTGTGTCAACACCTATGCAAGGGCAGTATCGTGACAAGTTTGTTAACTCGACACTTTGAAGACTAAGTCAGCAGTGTCGAGATAAGTCAGCAATGTCGAGACAAGTCAGTAGTGTCGAGATAAGTCACCTAACTTGACAATAGTGTCGATACAATTCAACTGTCTCGACACAATGAATACTGAAGTGTAGACTTATACAAGTGTCGACACCAGGAGACTGAAAATTATACTAAGTAAAATAGTGTTGAGACAAATCAACTGTCTCGATACAATGAAGGATTAAAGCTAGTATAGAAGTGTCGACACCGACAGACTGGAGTGTCGAGACAATTCAATTTTCTCGACACCGTGAAGAAATAAAGCAAGCATAGAAGTGTTAACACCCAACAGACAGTTGTGTCAAGACAAATCAAATGTCTCGACACTTTTAAGTTCAGATGAAAATTCTTCTAGGTAAAATTGTGTTGAGACTAATAAGATGTCTCAACACCTTCTAAGAACAAGTGTCGAGACACTTTGAATATCTCGACACTTATGTTTCTGTAGATGTGTAGAGTCAACACAAAAGTGTCAAGACAAGTCAAAACTGTTACATCAGCTACAGTAATGTGATATCTCAACAAAAACAATTTAAGGGAGAATTTGAAGTATGATGTCACATGCTGATGTCATCAATCAGAAACCAGCAATCCACGAAGGCTATAAATAGTGGGGTTATCTACAAATAAAAGTGAACAATCAGACAAATCATTCTATTCTCTCTTTCTGATTTTTCTAAGTCAGAGTAGGAAGGAATCAATCTCGAGAAGAAGGAAGAAGACGAAGGTCTTCATGAAAATCTCCAGATCCTTTCATCAAGTTGATCTGAAGATTAAGGTGAATCAGATCTATAATTTCAATAAAATCAAGCCGATCATCAAGAATATTGTAGATCCAGAGAAGAATCTCTTCAGCCAGATTATTCTTCAAGATTTAATTAAGTGCAGCTGAATTGAATAATCTAAATTCATTCAGATAAGTCAGATTACAGATTTATTTTCTGATTATATTTTACCTCTTCATTTTTGTAAGATCTCTGTGAGATCTGAGTGGGTAAGAGAGTTTATCGCTGGGTTGTAAGCATAATTTATAAAGGCTGAGGTAGGGTTCTTGAGGGACCTAAGGTAGGTGATTTGAGTGGGATTACTGAGGTGTAAGCCTGTGTTAAAAAGGCTGAGGTAGAGTTCTTGAGGGACCTGAGGTAATAGATTGGGTGAATCTCTTAGGTAGGACCTATTGGTCTGAGTGTAGGTTTCTTAACTTAAATTGAGCCTGTAAGATTTTTGGAACTGTGTTGAAGAGGAGGAGCTATAACCTTATCTAGCACATTGCTAGTGAGGAAGAAGGGGGAAAGTGGATGTACACTAGATTGGTGAATCACTATAAATTCTTTTTGTGTTGTGATCTGTTTGTGCTTGTGCTGTGTTATGAAATTTACATGTGTTGTGTTTTGTGGTTCAATTGTGTTGAGTTGTTGTGAAGCTATTTTCTCAAGTATATCATTTGTTGGACATAATATCTGCTGAACAGTTAAGTGACAAAGTATTTTGAAAGACACCTATTCACCCCATAGGTGAATATCTACCCATAGGATTATGTTTCAAGTGGTATCAGAGGGAGGTTATTCAAGAAAGACCTAACAGTCTGAAAAAGATCCAAATGATCTTTGAAAAATATTAGATCTAATGTCTTCTGAATCTTACAGAGAACTCAGTTATATGAAACTGCTTATATGTACTAAGGATTACTTTGCTATATCGAAGCAGAGAGTGAGATTGTTTATGAAGGCTTCAGATCCAAGAATATTTGTCACTGTATAAAAATGACCATATGTTCTAATAAAGATATCAGTCTTAGATGCAAATGTTTAAACTCCTAAGAAACTGTCTGAAATGACAAAGGATGAGGTGGTTCTTGCTACCATGGATAAAAGAGCTCAAAACATAATTGTCAGTGCAATAGATAAGTCCACTTTTCAGAATCTAGTGCACTATAAAACATCCAAGGAGATATGGTACACTCTCATAGTCTACATGGAAGGCACAAAAAAAGTAAGTGATGACAGAAAGTCTCTACTAAATCAGCAGTATGAGGCATTCAGACAAGCAAACACTGATTCTATAGAACTATGTTTTGAAAAGTTCTTTAGAATAGTAAATGAATTGAAGAACTATGACAGAGAATTATCTAATTATGAGCTTAATTATAAATTTCTGAGATACCTAAATAAATAATGAGATATCAAGATTTGTGCTATAAGAGAAATGAGGAATGTAAGATCCCCCTCCCTGAACATAAAACACGGCACGAAGTGAGTCTTATGCCCAGAACAGCCGTCTTGCGGTAATGCTAGCGCACAGATTAACCTATACTACAAGACGCCTATCCTGCCGGCTAATCATATCATCCATGTCAACCCAACATAAAGAATATAAAACAGAAGTCAAAACACACACTAGTATATAAGTCCATGAGTACAAAAGAAATAAGAAGCAACCAAGGCTTTTAAATACATCAGAGTACATGCCCAAAGGGGCTACAGAAGTGTCTCACTACAAAACACTCACATCAGTCACTAACGGCATCGACGGTGCCGTTCCATCAGGCCCTGTTTCCGTGGCCCGGTTGTCCACCTGCGTAATCTGCTGCAGCTCTACCTGCGGGGTTCCCTCCTAAAAAGGAAAACGTAGCAACTGTTAGTCATAAAGAATAAGTGGATTCAGATCCGCTCCCATGGTGACTCCTCGACACCGAGCAGAGAAAAGGACAAGGTACACTATATAAAGATGAGCAGTAGTACAAACAAGTGGTATAAGAGTGAGCAACTTCAGTATATATCCGTAATACAATAAATGAGTAAACAATCTACTCTAGCAGTTCTACCACCAACTGTATAAAGATATAGAACTATGACTGAAAGTAACTCAACAGTAAAGTAACTCATCGTATAAGAGTGCCCATACAAACTTATACGATAAGGATCTTGTATTTGCAATGTAATGTAATGATATGAATGCAATGCAATGACTCACTCATGATCACATACATGCAATTTCTATATCGACACAGACTTGGTGTTCCCACTTTTCGAGCAGGTAGCTAACCTCTCAGGCGTCAACCGTCGTGGCCGGGTGGTGACAGTGGAGCGGGCTTCTCCACTACTAGGCAGACGTCTACACTACCAAGCCTAGGCCTCCGTATGCCTCAATGCTAAGAACACAACAACGGAGCTCACATGCGTACTACGGTTCAGAAGTGGACTCGGGTAGATGTGCACCAAGATCCCATCCCAACTGGCCTATCTTCGTGGCACGGAAGGTGCCTTTGTGAACAAATCAGCAAAGGACCAAGGCCAACCATCCACTAGCACGGAGGGTGCCTCGGGAAGTAAGCACCGAGGACCAAGGACCAACCGTGTAAGTCTACCCGTCAACTCCCGTCAGTGTGATGACTGGCGAGCCCATAGACTTGCCACACTATCCTTAACCTAGGATTATGACACCGCTTGACGACTCACACTGCATGCAGTTTCACATCATCGTGGAACAGTAAGTGCCTCTGTGAACAAATCACCAAAGAACCAAGGCCAACCGTCCACTTATATCTATTTTCATCATTACAAATCCAGTGCGGTCAAACACCTTCACTTACAGCCTTCCACAATCTCGTGATCCAAGGCACTTAAAGGTTCATCATCAATACAGGTGGCGAACCACCTCATACAACATACAATCCACACTACTACCTGTAAGGAAACACACTTCATAGTAGTGGACCACCTTATACTTCCTCATTTGATAAGCCTCATGACCATGCATCACCCTCTTCCGATTTCCTTCAAGGATCAAGCATCCACCAACCATTATGTTTTTGTCACGGTAATTACATCCACACAAAGATAGTTCCTTTATGAAGCGTCACTTCTTCTTCCAAACCCATTCCATTACACAAGTTACAATCATGCCCAATGATGTTTCCCAACCATTTGTTTATTACATTCTCATACGGGCCAAATTCACTCAAAACCCCAACAATTATTCTTACAATTTCCTTACTCAACCAAGCCCAAACATATACTAACCCGAGAGTATTAGACACAAGGACTTGGCTATACAGCCAATCCGACCAGCCATCCCCGAGTCTACGAGACTCATAAAAAGCCGTGCAACAATCCGTTGGAAAGGTATTTCCAAGTACTATATATTTTGTATTTGGCCCACAACCCAGTTCAGACCCTAACATACATGAAATCGGCCTCGAAGTCTGCTGTGTTCAGAAAATAGTTTTCTGTATGTTTACAGACAACAAGTTCGATCAGACTTTTCCATGTATACAGACCTCACATGAAGACGTGTAAATACTCATTAGAAAGGTCTTTCCAAGGGCTATGACTTTGTGTTTAGTTGAAAGCCCATATCTGGTCGTATCATACCCAAAAACGGCCTTGAAGATTGCTGTGCGTAGAAAACAGATTTCTGCGCATCTTAAAGCGTGACGAACATCATCAGTTCGTCTTCCTCCCTCAACAAATAATTCCCAAATCACATCCAGAATTCCTCCTCCCTTATTCACCCTCAAAAGGCAAATTTTTTTCATGGAACCAAATCCTTATCTTCACATGAAAGGAAGGAGTGATCGAAAGCATCTTTTCTCTAGAACACCAGCCCTATCATGGCCTTATCCTAGGAAACCTTCTTCTCATGAAGCAAGACTCCTTTGAGTCGATATCTCTCCTAGGAATAACTAGAGATCTAGCACCGAGGGAGCGGGTAGGAATCTCACCTCATTTCCGGCGATTCTGAGGTTTCCAGCCATGGATCTTGTCACTCTCCTTAGCGGCATGGCTTCCACTCTACATTGGTGGTATTCAACACGGGAATGAAGACCAGATCCAGCGATCTGCTCCTTATCCATCAGTTTCAGCACAGGAAATAGGCTCGACAAAATGACAAGTGATGGCTAGGTCGTTTTCACAGTCTCTCTTATACTAAGAATTAGGGTTAACTATCTTGCCATGTGTCACCCTATTATTGGACCACCTATTCATAGCTTTAAATATTTCATAATGAAAAGACGCATCTGATGTAATCATTTTGATGCAATTCCCGAAAATCTTGTCTAGACCGGCTTGCAAGCAGACAACATAAGAAAATATGCCAAGTCAAATTCGTCGAGTAAGTAGCTCTTACTCGACGAATCATCGAGTATCATATCCTTACTTGACGAATCATCATGATTCGTCGAGTCCACTCAAAGCCATACATAGTTCCGCATTTCCCAAGTTCACATCGTCAAGTATAATGTTCTTACTCGAAGAATCGTTGAGGGGCATCGAGTGCACTCAACGCACTTGACTCCCATCATGTAATGACGTCGAGTGTACTAAACGATCTCGACGACAATCCTCCCAGGAATATCCTTAAGTCAAATGGTGTTCGAAATATTTAGCCCAGTTCGACGAATGGAGCTCGACGACTTTGGAGTTCGAAGAATTTACCTGAGTTCGACGAAACAACGCTCGATGACTTTAGCGTTTGACGAATTTACCTAAGTTTGACGAATCAGCGCTCGACGAACTTAACGACCTCACTCGACGAATTCGTCAGATGTCCTCAGCGATATTCGATGAATTTCCCTTGGACTTTTCCACCAATGATAATCGACAAATTCATCGGATATCCTTGATGATATCCGACGAATTTCCCTTGGTCATTTTCTCCTAGACTGTTCCTCTTCGACCCGTTGGGTATCACTCAACCCAACCCTCTATTTAATGCACTCGACACTTTTGCCAGTGCACCCCGAGCCTGAGTCAAGTCTCTTAACTCAGAACGCGTGCGAGGGGCCTAGCGTGAAATATGACGTTATAAGGAATCTGAGAAACATGTTACCCCAAGACTTGTATGGGAAGTTATTGTCACAAAGCTTCAACTAAATTCTAGAAAAGCTGAAGCTGAATCTACTAGAAGCTCAAATTAGACTAAATCTGTGGCCTTCAAAGCAGATACATCAAAGAAGTCTAGAAGAGAAATCCATTCATCACCAAGAAGGGATGAAGATACAGGTAACACTTGAACCTGTTCTTCATCAGAAGAATTATCAGATGATGAATTGGAACTTTTTACCTGGAAATTCAAGAAAATGATGAGAAGAAGGAAGCAGTGGAATAAGAAGAAATCAACTGGAATAAGTTCCAATAAAAGCAAAGACAAACACAGAAACAAATCTGTGGTCAGGTATGATTCTCATTAGAATAAATAATTTAAGACTGACATTATCATCTATTGCAGTAACAGGCCTGCACATGTCATTGCTGACTGTCTAGTAAAAAGAAAGGAGAATAAAAAGTCAAAAGAAAAGAAGTTCAATAAAGACATGAAATCGGAAAATGGTCTGATGGCAAAGAAACCAAAGACCTTATCTGATAGTAATACTGATTCAACTGAATCAGAAGAAGAACATGCTGGACTATTCTCCTGTGAAGAAGAATTCATCAGAAAGGCGATATACAAAGGCAAAAACTCCACAATTTCATCACATTATGGTGATTTTGAAGAAGATATGGAGGTTAATTTGATGGCACTGTCTGATAATCTAGATACAAAAATTATTGAATGACAGGATACTCAGGTAATCTATGATAATTCTTGTTGTTCAACCAATTCTGTTCATGAGACTGCGGATGAGCTAGACTCATGTGATTCAAAGGTTGATTCTCATAAGTCTAACCCTGAGACTAAACTACAACTGCTTATAAGGAAATTTTGAAAACTGCTGGAAGCTCTTATAAAGAGCAAAAAGCTTGTTAAAGAACAAGCTATAGAAATTGCATCACTAAAAGGTTTTGAGTATCATCATAAGATGGATACTCAGAAGATTGGTCTACAAAGTTCTAAGTTGGTAAAGCTGACTAAGATCATTTATGAACAAATCATATTGCTAAAACAAAAGGATGCAATTATTTAGGAGTTAGAACTCAAACTCCTGGATGAGAAAAGACTAGTACATCAGTTTTCTAAACCCAAAACTATGTTGCCTATTTTAGATACCTTCTCATTAACCCCTGGAAGTGGTCATGGGTATGTTAAACCCAAGAGAAAAAGAGGCAAAAAGCTGATAGGACAAAAGGGTCCAATCATTCCACAACCTGTGTTTCAGACTAAGGGTAAAGAAACCCAGCAGGCTGGACCAGTTGGACCAAGTTTATATGTGAATAGGAAAGCTATTCCTAATGTACCTGCTCCAAGGAGAACTGTTGTAACTGAGAGACAAAACAACCTTTTTGCTCCCAGTCAAAATAAAACTGTCAAGTTTGCTGATTCCTGTTCTAAGGAATGTTAGCACAAAGTTCCTTCTGTTCCTCTAAAGAGGAGGTACAACAAATATGAATGCTGGTGTTGTGATAAAATTGGACACTTTGCCTTGGACTGTTAGTTCAATTACACTGTGTCTCATGCTTAGAAAATGTACCCAATTAAGAAGTTTATAGGTGGTCTCAATATAGCCACAACTAACAAGAATCTAGGACCCAAGACAATTTGGGTTCATAAGGGAAAATAAATCCTTATTTTGTAGGAATGTCCAAGCACCAGCGATAGACCAATCTGGTACTTGGATAGTTGATGTTCCAGACACATGACTAGAACAAGGATCAATTTGAGGGAGTATATTCCTGAAAAGAATGGATCAAAGGTGATCTTTGGTGGAGCTGACAAAGGAATAACGAGAGATTATGGTAAGATCTCTGGATCTGTGTTTGAAATCATGATAGAATAATCTTTAAAGTCAAGACTAACTAGAGTAAAATAGTCTTTGAAAAGATTACAGAGAGCATCAAGAAGCCCAATATGGGCAGAATTCTAAGTCTATACTTGGTTCATACCATTCCTGATAGCCTTAATCTAAAGCTTGGATCTAAAATCAATCATATGAGGAGAATGTACATGAGGATACTGGCTAGGTAGGATGGAGTCCTATCCAAAGAAACACCTACAGTTGAGAAGGAGAAAGAGAAAAATAAGAAAGCTGTAGTTATGGAAGAACATTCTTCTAGTGAATATGAAGAATAAGAAAGTTCTACCTCTGCAAAATAGGATGATACAATAGCTGAAAAATCTCCAAAGCCCTCACCTGGAACTAGTGATCAGGTGGAGGGGGAGACAATACAAGAGATGGATCAAATTTACGGGGAGAACCTCAATGCTCTACCAGATATGGATATGCATACTATCAATACAATAGTAATGGAAGTAGTCCAAGAGCTAGAAAATGTTCTAGTACATGTGTAGGTTCCTGAGTAAGACATGCCTGACAGAGAGATTGAGGATGCAGTTCCCAAGGAGACTGAAGAAGAAATCCTTCAGATTAAAGATATAAATATCCAAAGGGAGATGACTTAACTTCCAGAGGACACTTTTCCTGATGCTGTAGAACAGCAAGATGAGGATAACTTGGAAAACACCAACATTGGTGAAGAAAATGCAATGGTTGAGGAGGATTTAGCAGATCAGGCCCCAACTACTGAAACAACTAAAGAGCCTACATCTGTTGAGATGGTTAGTTCATCAGAATCTAAGGAGGAAGAAGCCTCTCAGTTAAAGAAAAAAAATTATCTGAACTTAAAAAGAGAAGTAAAAGCTACAAGAAGATCATTCAGTCTGGACCAACACCAGCTCCTATAATGGATTCAAGCTCACTAATAGTTCAACTGCAAATTATGTTAGATCAACAAAGAACTCAACTTGAGAAGTATGTAGATGAGAGCAATAAAGAGTTGCAATTTCAGTTGGCTCAAGACATCAAATCTATTAGATTTGAAGTAAACTTGCTAAAGAAAGATATGACAGATGTTTTTTGAAAGAGGAGCAAATATTGTAGTGTACCTTACTAAACAACAACAAGAATAAAAGAAAACTGCAGATGAAATAACAGTAAAACAAGGCTATGTCCTTTAAAATTAAAATAGAATGAATGAAAACATGATTGAATTACATAATACTTTACTAGTCAAGCTGGCTGAAAAAACTACTACTTTGGATTCCAAGATAGCTTCTACTTCCAAGGATATTGAAACTCAGCTAACAACTCACTCAGCCTCTTTGATTAAGGATATCAAGGTTCTGACAAAGATTTGGATGAACATTTACTGAAACTAAAGAATACTTTAACCTTAGGGATCAATCATCTAGATGGTCAAGTTAGATTTCATAAGAATGATCTGAGGGATCATATAGAAAGAGAAGTCATAAATGGAGAGAGAGTGATGATAAAGGCAAGCTTTGAGCATGCTACTTGGATCTTAAATATCATCAGAGACACTTTAGGTTATCCTCCCATATGGTATGATGGAGACCAAACTGCTGAGTCTGGTTGCCAACCAGCTCCTTTTGAAGCTATTCAAATTGTTGTCTAGTCCATGTACAGTCTTCCTCCACATATTCAGAATGTAGTATATGAGGAGGTGGAGATGACTGATTATTCATTATTAAAGGAAAAGAAGCTCAACAATCAAAGAGAATATTTAGGGAGAAAGTTGAAGCTAAGCCTAATTTTGAGCAGTGGAGTCCAAAATCTTGATCAATGATACTTACAATATGGAAATCAGTTAATAATAATGCAACTAATATGGGGAAATGATATTCAGAGTAAGAGTGGGCCAAGCACACAAAGTAGCATGAGATCATCTAGAAATTCAGAAAAGATCTGAAGGCAGGGAAGATTCCAGCTGACTCAATAGAGCCCAGCAAGTATTTCCCCAAGCCCTATCATTATCATGAAAGACAAAGAATCAAGAAAGAGGAAATTACTAAAGCCAAGAATGTAAGGGGAAAGGATAAGGTGGTAGATGACAAGATGCTAGAAGTCAAAGCTAAAATTCAATATGGAAAAGGCATTATCATAAGAGAGCTAGAAGATTATTAGAATATATTTTCTATGCATTATGTAATTTTGCTTTAAGAATAGTGAAAAAAATTGAAAAATGTAATCTTTGAACAAATTTAAATGAAAAATTTGGTTGCACTTGGTGATATATGTGTTATTATTGTTGTGTTCCTTTATATTCTGTTTAGCACTTTTGAATATACATCATAATTATTATATTTTGGTATTGTGGTGTATATCATTGAGTTGGAGTTATGACTTCTCCAAATAGGGGGAGATTATTGGGTACATTGGACATAATGTACTTGATTTGAAGAAGCCCTTTCAACTCAATGATATACACAAGTATGTATTAGATGTATGTTTCAGTTCATGTATGTAGGTTGCCTATTTCATAATGATTGGATAGGTGGTTCAAGTCATATTGACAGGTGGAATCAAAGAAACTGACTAGAAAGTGAAGAAAATTGCCTAAGTACAATAGTGTCGAGTGAAGTCAGCAAAGTGCTGAGTGAAGTAAGCATAGTCTACATCTAGCAACCTGCAGTGCAGAAAATGGCTAAGTATAAATGTGTCGACACACTTCAACTATGTCAACACCTTTGTCAGGGCAGTATCGAGACAAGTCTGTTAACTTGACAATTTGAAGACTAAATCAACAGTGTCTAGATAAGTCAGCAGTGTTGAGACAAGTCAGCAGTGTCGAGACAAGTCAGCTAACTCGACAGTAGTGTCAAGACAATACAACTGTCTTGACACAATGAAGACTGAAGTGTAGACTTATACAAGTGTCGACACCAGGAGACTGAAAATTATACTAAGTAAAATAGTGTCAAGACAAATCAACTGTCTTGACACAATGAAGGATTAAAGCTAGTATAGAAGTGTCAACACCAATAGAATGGAGTGTCGAGACAATTCAACTATCTTGATATAGTGAAGAAATAAAGCAAGCATAGAAGTGTTGACACCTGGTAGACAGTTGTGTCGAGACAATTCAACTGTATCGACACAGTGTAGAATTAAAGATATCGATACAGATGATAGTAGTGTCGAGACAAGTCAATAGTCTCGACACTTTCAAGTTCACATGAAAATTCTTCTAAGTAAAATTGTGCCGAGACTGCTAAGATGTCTCGACACCTTCTAAGAACAAGTGTCGAGATACATTGTACATCTCGACATTTATGTTTCTGAAGATATGCAGAGTTAACACAAAAGTGTCAAGACAAGTCAGCACTATCACATCAGCTACAGTAATGTGATATCTCAATAGAAATAATTTAAGGGAGAATTTGAAGCATGATGTCACATGCTGATGTTATCAATCAGAAACTAATAATCCACGAAGGCTATAAATAGAGGGGTTGTCTATATTTAAAAGCGAACAATCAGACAAATCATTCCATTCTCTCATTCTGATTTTTCTAAGTCAGAGGAGGAGGGCGTCAATCCCGAGAAGAAGGAAGAAGACTAAGGTCTTCAAGAAAATCTCCAGATCCTTTCATCAATTTGATTTGAAGATTAAGGTGAATCAGATCTATAATTTCTTCAAGGAAATCAAGCCGATTATCAAGAAGATTGTAGGTCCAGAGAAGAATCTCTTCAGTCGGATTATTCATCAAGATTTAATCAAGTACAACTGAATTGAAGAATCTGAATTCATTCAGATAAGTCAGATTATAGATTTGTTTTCTGATTATATTTTACCTCTTTATTTTTGTAATATCTCTGTGAGATCTGAGTGGGTAAGAGTGTTTATCTCTGAGTTGTAAGTCTAATTTATAAAGGCTAAGTAGGGTTCTTGAGGGACCTGAGGAAGGTGATTTGAGTGGGATCACTGAGGTGTAAGCTTGTGTTATAAAAGCTGAGGTAGGATTCTTGAGGGACCTAAGGTAGGAGATTGGGTGAATCTCTAAGGTAGGACCTGTAAGACCCCCCTCCCGGATCCCAAAATACGGCACGAAGGGGGTCTTATGCCCGGAACAGCCGCCTTGCGGTAGCATTAGCACACAGGATAACCTGTACCACAAGACACCTATTCTGACGGCTACAACCAATATCAATATAAACAAGCCAACCCAACCAAAATATAATAAAGAGAAGTCAAATCCACACCAAGTATATAGTCCAAATACAGTAAATAAGAGAAGCTAAAACATGCTTCTACAATATCAGAGTACAACTCTAAAATTGCCCAAATGAGCTACATCAGAGTCGCTCAACACTCACATCTGTAATCGATGGTAGCGACGACACCGTCACATCAGGCCCTGTCGTCCTGACCGGCTATCCTATTGTATAGTCTGCGGCAGCTCTACCTATGGGGTGACCTCCTAAAAAGGAAGACGTAGTAACCGTTAGTTAAAAAGACTAAGTGACTTCACATCCGCTCCCCCGGTGACTCCTCGGCACCGGGCGGAGGAAAGGAACAAGGGTAATATATACAAGTAGTAAAATAGGTACAAGCAGGTGGTAATAGTACATGAATAACAATATTATAAGCTAGCAGTTCTACTTGAGCAATAGTAATTCAACAAGTACATGTAACTACAGCAGGTAAGTAACTTAACTTATAAGGATGCCCATACAAGCTTATAAGTTAAGGATCAGTTTACATAAAGTAACTCATCGTATAAGAGTGCCCATACAAACTTATACGATGAGGATCTTGTTATGCAATGATATGAAATGGTATGTATGCTATGCAATGACTCACCCATATTCAAGCACATGCAATTGCTATGTTGACACAGACTATAATTCCCACTATTCGAGCAGGTAGCTAACCTCTCAGGCATCAACCGCCATGCCCAGGCGGTGACAGTAGAGCGGGCATCTCTACTACTAGGCGGGCATCCACACTACTTCACCCAGGCCTTCATACGCCTCAACGCTTAGAACACAATTGCGGAGCCCATGCATACTATGGCCCAGCGGGGGTCTCGTGTAGATGTGCACCGAGAACACAGCTCCGAACTGACCTTGTGTGACCCAGAATGGGCCTCGGAAGAAAGCACGAGGACACAGCTCAACCGTTCACTTGGCATGGAAGGGGCCCCGGGACGTGAACACCGAGGACACACCCCAACCGCCGAAAGTCTAACTGTCAACTCCCGTCGGTGTGACGATCGGCGAGCCCGTAGACCTGCCACACTATCCTTAACCCAGGACTACGACACTGCATGTCGACTCACACTATGACATGAAAGGGGCCTTAGAAGTAAGTACGAGGACACAACCCAACCATCCACTCGATACGGAAGGAGCCCCGGGACGTGAACACCGGGGACCAAGCCCAACCGTCCGTCTATACCTCATCTCAACACTAACTCAACTAGTGACGGTAGACACCGCACTTACATCCTTCCATAATACTACCTGTAGGGAGACTACGCTCTAAGTATTGGACTACTAAATTTCATTCCAACCATCAAACATACTCATGACCATAGTTTATCCTTCTATATATCATTCCAAATGATTTCAACATGATATAACATAATGCACATGTATAATAGTCTACCAATTTCTAACAAGATATTTCGTTTAAGTAAGCTTGCTTCATAATTCAGTTATATGAAATACAATTTGTAAATTTCATCATTCATAGCACTACGGTGGTTAACATAAAATAGTTCACCAAAATCTGGAGTTAATTTGCAACATCGATTCCACCGAATCCAAATCCATATTATATAAAAACCCAGAATTTAAGTGCAGAATATATCTGGACAGCAAATTCAACCGGAGATTCCTAAAGCTACAAGAATCCGATGAAGACATGTAACCCCTCGATGGAAAGGTATTGCTATGGGCTACAACTTACATATTCAGCCTACAACCCAGATTTGACTGTATCCTACTTGAAATCAGCTTCAAAGTCCGCTATGCACAGAACACAATTTCTGCATGCAGGTTTGCTGGATGTCAATTTCGTTCAGACTTTCCTGTGGCTGTAGACTTCACCCAAAGTCGTGCATCCATTCGTTGGAAAGGTATTTTCAAGGGCTTAAACTTTCGTGTTTAGTCGAAAGCCCAGATCTGGCCATATCCCACCTGAAAATGGCCAAGAAGATCGTTGCGTGCAGAACCGAGATTCTGCACGCATCTTAAAGGAGAATGAACGACATCGGTTCATCTTCCTCCTCAAGTCGATCTTCCCAAATCACTCCAGAAATTCCTCCTCCCTTATTCACCCTCATGAGGCCACTTATCCTCACAAAACCATCCACCCATCATCACATAGAAGAAAGAGGAGGTTGAAGAGATCTAAAACCTAGGACACAAGTCCTAGCATGGCCATTCCTAGAAAACTTCTCCTCTCCATCAAGACTCTCTTGAGTCGATATCTCTCATAAGAAAATAACTAGAGATCTAGCACCAAGGGAGAGGGGAGGAAGCTCACTTCATTTCCGGCATTTCCACTATTTCTGGTCATGGATCGTGTAACTCTTCTCGACGGCATCTTCTCCTTCACGGCGGCGGTGGATCTCCTCCTCTAGAACTAGCTTCAGCAACTTCCTTCTCTCAACAAGAGTTTCTCTCAGAAAATAGGGGATGAAATGAGCATGAAAATGGCTAGGGTTTTCACTTCCCCTTATATATGAAAAGTGACATGGGTAGGGACACGCCCGTATCATTACCCGTGTCCTACTTGGGCGAAGCGTCAATGATAGTTTTAGTGTCAGTTCAATACTCGACACGGGTAGGGACACGCCCGTGTCCCGACCCATATCCACATGACACGGCCGTGTTCCCTGGCTGTGTCCTTCTCTGGATACATCTCGACGAACTCAACTTGACACACTGACACACTGGTAGGGACATGCCCGTGTCGCTACCCATGTCATACATTTCGTCGATCTCGACACACTTCGTCGATCTCGACACGCTCTGTCGAGTTTAACTCGATACACACACACACACACACACACACACACGGGTAGGGACACGCTTGTATCTCTACCCGTGTCATACATTTCGTCGATCTCGACACACTTCGTTGATCTCGACACGCTCTATCGAGTTAAACTCGACACACACACACAGGTAGGGACACGCCCGTGTCTCTACCTATATCAAACATTTCGTCAATCTCGACACACTTCATCGATCTCGACACGCTCTGTCGAGTTCAACTCGACACACACGGGTAGTGAAATGCCCGTGTCTCTACCCGTGTCATACACTTCATCGATCTTGACACACTTCGTCGATATTGACACACTTCGTCGAGTCCAACTCGACACACACACGGGTAGGGACACGCCCGTGTCGCTACCCGTGTCACTTCACACGGGTAGTGACACGCCCATATCACTACCCATGTCCTTCTCTGGACATACTCGAGTTATCGACTCGAGAGCTGGCCTCTCCCACACGGATAGGGACACGCCCGTGTCTCTACCTGTGTCCCATGCTTAACTGATTTCTCCTCCTATTCACATGTGCTGCCCAGTTGTCAGCACTCCCCTGAACCCAAGTCAGCTCTCCTCACTCAAAAACACGCACGTGGGGCCTAGTGTGATTCAGGACGTTATAGGACCTATTAGTCTGAGTGTAGGTTTCTTAACAGAAACTCAGCCAGTAAGATCTTTGGATCTGAGTTGAAGAGAAGGGCTATAATCTTATCTAGCACATTGCTAGTGAGGAAGAAGGGGGAAAGTGAATGTATCCTAGATAGGGGAACCACTATAAATTCTTTGTGTGCTGTGATCTGTTTGTGCTTGTAGTGTGTTCTGAGATTTGTATGTGCTGTGTTCTGTGGTTCAATTGTGCTGAGTTGTTGTGAAGCTATTTTCTCAAGTATATCATCTGCTGGACATAATATCTGCTGAATATTTAAGTAACAACGAATTGATAGAGTATTTTAAAATATACATATTCACCTCCCCTTTAGGTGATTATCTACCCATAGGATTATCTTTTAGAGACGAGTTCTCCCAGGAGCATGAACAAATAATACGGGAGGACTTCCCAGAACTTTTCACTTCAGGTATGCTTTTGTTTGAGTGCATACTTAATTTTGAGGACAAAATTCTTCTAAGGGGGGAGGAGTTGTAATACCCTAGTTTTTATAGATCTTGAGCCTCTAAAAGCTACCACACGATGATAGGTAGCTATCACCCAATGATATCCTCGTTTCGTCGAATCCAGGTGTTGAGAGCGCAGCTTAGCTGGGTGTTGAGAGCGTTGAGTGGTACCGTGAGGCGGTAGGATGCTACAACGCGAAGGTAGCCCATGAAGCATTGAGTGGCTATCGCACGACGGTAAGGCTAACGTTGGCGATAACATTTTATTCCCAACGGGGCCGATGGCTTAGGAAGCTACCGTGACGCAGTAGGTGGTTACCGCTTGGCGGTAGCAGATGGGAACAGTTCCATCATTTGGCATTTTGGCTGTCCGTTTTCTCTTAGGATTTGATCTTATGGCTCAGGATGCTCCACCCAAAGGGCATATAAGGGCTGAAAAGTTCTAAACCCTAAGTGGATTTCATTTTGAGAAAGACTTAGGGTTTGGGAGAGAGTTCGGAGTAGGAATAAGGAGGCCTTTCTCCACCATTGACAAAGCTTCGGGGCTCCGATCGTCGATCTGAGGCCAGATCCATGGAGAGGAATTGAAGGCACAAATTTTCATCCGTGCAAGTCGAGTTTTCCATGGCAAGGAAGAGGAGTCATAATGTAATGACATTTCTCCTCTTGGCCTTTGGGATGCATGCATGACATCCATGTTGTTCTTATTTTCTTTCAAGCATTTAGGCACTGGTCTCTCAAATGAGAGGGGTTCGTGTTTCCATGATTCAAGATGGGCCACCGGGTCGATTGTGTCTGTCCCGGGCATGATGTTGTATTAGAAATCCGCTCCGCTAATCGATTAGGCATTGTGGGTGAAGCCGTAGTCGCGATCGTTAGTCCGACTCGGTGATGTTGCATAACGAGCCTTAAGGATTTTACTAGAAATCCGTTTGTGGCAAGATACCGTTTGAGATGTGGTTTCCCCCGTGTTTTCGTGTTAGTATGATTGGTGTATTGGGGCAGGAAAGACTTTTGATTATGATGTGCTAAGGAGCGACTTTGTCTCTCTGGTCAGCTGGCTAGCCTATGACTTTGCAAAGTCACGTGTAGAGAGTGTCCTGACGAGACAAGTCCCCTTCGATAAAACTGACGAGAATGCTAAGTTTGGACAAGCCCAGATGATCCTAGCTGGGTCCCGCTGGGTCTCATTCGGTGTACTTGGTCCTGATTTGGAGCCGGGCCTAGGTCGTCATGAGTGAGTGGGGTCTAACAAGGGTTCATAGCATCAGTTTGTGGTTTGTGGGACGTAATCCTGAATTAAGAAGTCAGAACTTGCAGGCAAGCCCGAGTATTGAGACCCACGAGCGGGTGTGGCCTTGATACGATTTATGTGTGGCGGCTTGTATGCCGTTAGGAGAAATTAGAAGTACCTATGTGTTTGTTGCTTGAACTCTGAAGGGGAAATTAGAAGCACCCGATTGTTGATTTGTATTGATGTGTTAGATTCATGCGCTATAGGGTGCCTTGGGTGAAGCCCAGGTTTGCATACATGTTGCATAGTAGGCCCTTTTTTATTATATGCTCAAAATAGAAACATGTTTGTTGTATGAGACATCTAAACTTGTTTTTCTACTTTCTATGTTCATGTATATTTGCATACAAAGTGCTGACCTTCAGGGTGATGGAGTGCCCTAGGGTCCGCTAGGGACCGCCGGGAGGAGATGTGTTGGTTACATAGCTGAGGTCAACCTTTGCTGACCCACATTATCACCAATTTTTATAGGGCAAGGATCTCATGCGGGAGCAAGTTCGCCGGCCAAAAAGGCTTAAGCCTCATGAAGTGAACCCTTTTGTTTTATTTATGTTTTGTTGATTGTTATGCTTCATGAACTGTGATCCAGCTTGCATGCCGAGGTAGCTTAGGTGTGCTAAATCATGTTGATACCGTGATGTATTATTTCAGTATTTGGACTTGTGAATGTTGTAAGGCCTTAAGGCCGTTGGATACTCCTGTAGTAGTGGATAACTTCTAGTTTGGTTATTTGTTTCCGCTATGTTTATATCTGAATTTTGATTTGGGTAGTTTATATCATCTTATAATGCTTAAACTGTGGAATCTGTATATTTTGGGGCTCCGACCGGACCGATATTATACGAACATTATTGGGGAGGCGTTACAGTTAGTACATCATTTCATATATAAAGGCTAGGAACAACTATCTCTAAGAATATGCATCATAATATAACTGAAAATAATAGCAGCTTTATACGTTATTTATAATAAATGCTCCACTAGCTATCAACATGACAGGTATTCACAACCTGTGTTCACACCGCAGGTATTCAAACTTACCAAGACTCTGCATGCATTCAAAGTCGCACACACGCACTATGTTGACATAATATAGACCCCTTTTCTTTAAGTAGGGTAGCAAGCCCCGTGGGCCTCACCGATGTGGTCGTCGGTGACAGTGGCCAGTCCTACCACTTTTGGGGGTGGTTCTACCGCACTACACAGGCCCAAACGCACGACCCTTGTACTCTTGGATGTGAGTGACATCCGACGATTTTATATTTTGGCCGACCAGCAGAGGAAACCCAACATGGAGAAATATAATGGTGGGTCACCCATGGTACACACCTCCATATCGCCTTGTGTTGTCAAATTTCCTGCACCGATATAAATGGTCTACGGAAGTGATTGACTCGTCATGATTTACCGCAAGCAATTTACAAGCAATCAATTTTTAATCAATTAAGCTGGCATGCCGGGTCTGCGGCGGCTTGCCCTACTATGCTTCAAATAGTTTGGGCAAGCGATATTTTTACTCATCTCTCAACAAGGAGCATGAGAACACTTTATTTTGGGCTATCTCAATTCCTGTTTTCCTTATCTAAGGTCAACCTAACAATCATCTGCTCATCAGAGCAGGACTCATGCTTAAAATAGTAAATTATAGGAATAAAAGTGCGGTAATAAAAGTTGTTGAGAATATAAGCTAAAGAATTGAAATGCTCATTTGATACATGACTCGTATGAAACTGAAGTAGTACTGAACTAAAATAACTAAAAGTAAGTGTTGAAAGGAACTGGAGTAGTTCGAGACTGGAATAGTATTTAGAAGAAATGAACTGAACTGAAATTAAATAAGTAGGACTAGTGTACAACCTTGGGCTCGCGAGTGACCCAACAAGCGAGGAAGGAGGACTGGCGAGATGGGGGGAGGCCTACCCGTAAGAGGCAAGAGGAAGGGGCAGCCCATGAGTTAAGGCGAGACCTCGCTAGGCGAGACCTCCTGGCGTGGGCGAGATGGCCCAGCAGGCGAGACCTCCCTAGGCTTGACGGATCCCTCCCCACTCGCCTTATTAGTAGGTTTCCTTGAGTGCCCCAACGATAAATTCTCCGTAGGGATTGCACAGCTACAATTACAAATTTAACATCGGCAAGCACTCAAACGAGTTCTGATGAATGGGAAATCAACAAGTTCATACTTGTCCCAGGTATGACAAAGGTGAGTTGGTCCAGAGGACGTTGCAAGTATTAGACATCAAACTCCTTACCTAGTAGGAGGTCGTAGACTGCAAGGGCATCTCCCTCCACGTGAGGTGGTTTGTACGCTCTCTTACTTTTTGGATGGGCGCGAATGACAACACCCCGAACACGCCTCACAAAAAAACGAACTTGTCTTTCCCGGTGGTGAACTATGTTGAGACTCTTCACGACCTTGACGCAGGCACTTGAGAAAAAGACGACGCCATCGTTGGTCTCCTTTGGGTCCAGATTTTTTTGGAAAGCAGTAAGGTCAAACTCGATCCCTTCCTCGCGCATGTAGCACGTGAATGCGACTAGAGAGATAATGTTGTTAGGTTTAACCTGTGCCAGGATAAACCTGAAGTACTTGAATACATGGTTTACCTCGGGCCACATAGGGAGTCGCAACCCTGACTGAAGGTGCAATGGAACTAGACAAGAAGCATACCAAATACAAATCGGCGTACTACCTGCTGAAGGATGGAGTTTGATATCGCAAAACCTTGTCGGGTCTGCTGGCCAGATGTGTGTCAGAGGAGGAGATTCCCAAGGTTCTGCAAGAGATTCACTCGGGAGAATGTGGGAGTCACTCGGGGAGCCGGACTTTAGAGGGGAGGGTGCTGAGGCAGGGGTACTTTTGGCCCACCCTCAGGAGAGATGCGGAGGAATTCGCGAAAAAGTGTCGAAAGTGCCAGGAATTCGCCCCCCTTCAGCTCCTTCCGGCCCAGAGGTTGCGGACCATCACAGCTCCCTGGCCATTCGCTATATGGGGACTAGATTTGGTGGGCCCTTTTCCCCAAGCGAGTGGCCAAAGGAAATTCCTGTTAGTCATGGTGGACTACTTTTAGAAGTGGCTGGAGGTGAAGGCATTGACTAAGGTAACCTCGCAGGTGGTCAAGAACTTCGTATGGGGGGAGATCATCTGCCGGCATGGGTTGCCCCTAGCTATTGTGACAGATAACAGACCATAATTTGCAAGCAGGGAGTTCGTGGATTTCTGCATTCGTTTGGGGATAGATCTCCGCTTTGCCTCTGTTCATCATCCACGGAGTAATGGACAGGTCGAAGCGGCTAATAATGTCATTATCAATCTATTGAAGAAAAAAGTGGAGAATCTGAAAGGAAGCTGGGTGGAGCAACTACCTTCAGTACTGTGGGCCTTGGGGACCACACCAAACACAGCCACGGGGGAAACCCCGTTTAAGCTCTCTCATGTCTCAGAGGCCGTCATACCTGTCGAGTTTGAGGTCACATCACCAAGAGTAGCGGTTGCAAGGGAGGGAGCCGAAGGATGGAGAGCAGAGAATGAAGAAGAATAGAGACTCTCGTTGGATCTCGTGGAGGAGCTCGGGATTTAGCGATGGTCCGACAGGAGGAGGTCAAGCGCCGGATGGCGAGGTACTTCGACAAGCATATAAGGATCAAACAGTTTGAGAAAGGAGATTTGGTCCTGAAAAAGGTAGACGCGGCGGGTAGAGGGTCCTCCGTAGGGAAGCTTAACCCCAATTGGGAGGGTCCTTTTGTAGTAAAAGAAGTCTTAAAGTCAGGAGGGTACCACCTCCAGGATGTGGATGGGGTATCTCTCGAGAGAGCCCGAAGTGGCAATGATTTGAAGAGATTTTACCCGTAGAACTCTATCCATCGCACCTTTTTATTATTATTGTACAATGCTTATCATTCTGATGTGCTCTTTTGATGCGATGGAAGTGGGGGTGACCCTTGTAAGGTGCTGGGGGCGAGGTGTTGAGGAGAGGAGACCCCGAGCAGACCCGTTGACCAGGCTCCCATCCAGCTGGCAGGGCTGTAGGCTCACTTGGCGGTTGAAGGCGTTGAGAAGAGGAGACCCCGAGCAGACCCTCTGACCAGGCTCCCATCCAGCTGGCAGGGCTGTAGGCTCACTCGGCGGTTGGAGGTGTTTCGGAGAGGAGACCCCGAGCAGACCCGCTGACCAGGCTCCCATCAAGCTGGCAGGGCTGTAGGCTCACTCGGCGGTTGGAGGTGTTTCGGAGAGGAGACCCCGAGCAGACCCGCTGACCAGGCTCCCATCAAGCTGGCAGGGCTGTAGGCTCACTCGGCGGTTGAAGGTGTTGAGGAGAGGAGACCCCGAGCAGACCCGCTGACCTGGCTCCCATCAAGCTGGCACGGCTGTAGGCTCACTCGGCGGTTGGAGGTGTTTCAGAGAGGAGACCCCGAGCAGACCCGCTGACCAGGCTCCCATCAAGCTGGCAGGGATGTAGGCTCACTCGGCGGTTGGAGGTGTTTCGGAGAGGAGACCCCGAGCAGACCCGCTGACCAGGCTCCCATCAAGCTGGCAGGGCTGTAGGCTCACTTGGCGGTTGGAGGTGTTTCGGAGAGGAGACCCCGAGCAGACCCGCTGACCAGGCTCCCATCAAGCTGGCAGGGCTGTAGGCTCACTCGGCGGTTGGAGGTGTTTCGGAGAGGAGACCCCGAGCAGACCCGCTTGTTGGAACACCCTATTACTAATTTGGGTCAGGATCACTATGTCTCTAGGAATCTTTGCTTGACCTCCTGTATAGCTTAATAGGTCAATGAGAATTGAGTCTAAGGGTTAGAAGTCTAGGTTTGGAAGCTGCCCTGAAGACCAAGATTTTGTGTTTGGAGACTAAGTCATATCGTCGAGCTTAGCACGACGATTCGTCGAACTCCGGTCGACGATCGTCTAGCTCAACTTCGACGATTCGTCGAACTCCGGTCGATGATCGTCTAGCTCAACTTCGACAGATCGTCGAACTCCATTCGACGATCGCTGAGCTCAACTTCATTATATCGTCGAACTCCATTCGACGATCGGTGAGCTCAGGTCGACGATTTTTACTCTGCTTTGGATCTTTATCTCTGAGCTCAGTTCGACGATCTTTGAGCTCAGATCGATGATATTTTGCTGCTGTATATTTCCAGATCGCTGAGCTCAGCTCGACGATAGCAGAGCTCAGTTCGACGATTTCAGATAACTTCCAGGATGTTTCTAAATTCAAATTCAAATCAGTTAAGGAGTTATTCTGCAATTAATTCAGAGATTTCCTAGCCGTTTTCATTCATTTCTCGACCAAGTTTCAAGGGATTTTTCAAGGAATATTTCTGTGGACTTTCCTCCATAAGAGATTTTGCAAATAAGGATGCAATCAATGCAGGCTAACGACTATTCTTGACAGAGAATGTTATTCTATTCTGTACCAGAGAATAAAAGACAAAATTTTTGAATCACTCATAGAACACAGATTACATAGATACATTCAAAAATATTTTGTCTCAAAGATTTCTCAAGAACACACATCCAAGGAGATCAAGCTTTCTCAAATCTTCAGATCTCTTCAGTTTTCAAAGTGTTCAAGGCCAACATATTTTCAAGACTCCAGACATTCAACATTTCAGCTATTGCTGAAATCATCTATTGCTGGTGTTCAATCTTTGAAGGCCTATCACCCTCAGCAAAGCTTTTCTTCCTGAAGATCTCAAGGATTCAGGGGGAGCTTTGACATCAACAATCCACATTGTCTTCTCAGTTGTTTGAGAAAGAGAAGACTTCCATCACTCTCTCACCACCTCTCTATAAAGGGTTTCTCAAACTCCCTTCAAAAGTTTGAACTTAGTTTTTGAGCACCTTGTCAAAATCTCATTGGTGGCAAGACACCTGATCACAAAATCTGCTTTGGTTTTTGAGCACCTTATCAAAAGCTCATTGGTGCCCAGGACACCTGATCAACTCATCCTGTAGTGGATTCCTACCTAGGGTGGTAGAAGAGTGGATGTACCCAAGTTTAGGAGACCACTATATTTCCTTGTGTCTTCTGGTTTTGCTTGTGTTTATGTTTGTTTATGGCCTTGATTCTTCTGTGATTAGCTTTTGCTTAGTATAGTTCTGTAATTAAATTTTTAACTGTTTCCCTGCTCACTCTTATTACAACAACTGTTGTAAAAGTTTTTAAAGCACCATATACTCTATTCACCCCCCTCTAGAGTATATCAGATCTAGCTGCACTTTCAATTGGTATCAAAGCCAGGTTGGTTAAACATACCATACCTGATTGGTTGTACAGGCTAACACCTGAACCCAAAGATCCCTAGTTAGATCTATTTTTCTTTTGTAGTTTATTATTAGATTTTGTTTTCACAAATCATGGCCCAAAACAAAGATTATGCTAGCACCAGACCTCCAGTGTGCAATCTATCCAAGTTTGTACTTTGGAAAGCAAGGATCAGACTTTACATGAATTCTATTGACGAAGATATTTTCAATTCTGTTTTGACAGTATGTCCAAGACCTCCAGAGAACACAAGTAAAAATGCTGTTCCACCTCCATCAGGAACAGATGCTGATATCAAGAGATGGAAGGTAGCTGATGCTAAGGCTATGAACATCCTAGCCCAGACAATGTCTGATGACATATTTCAAAAGGTAGCTGAATGTAATTCAGCCAAGGAAATTTGGGACAAACTCTCAGAAATAGTCTCAGGCTCAGCTGATGAGAGAAAGGATAGAGGATCCCATCTCATCTCTCAATATGAGAATTTCAAAAAGGGAGAAACTGAGTCAGTGGGAGACATGTACAACAGGCTAAGTCTAATTGTCAGTGAACTCAGAACATTGGACAAAGAGATCTCTCTAACAGAACTTAATGACAAGATCCTAATGTGCTTCCCTAGCACTTGAGATTCAAGAATCTGGCCAATTAAGGATGCCAGAAGTCTGAATGAGATCACTACTGAAGCTCTATTGGGTAAGCTCAAATCTTATGAGCTACTTATCAAAAATAGAGAGGAAGAACAGAAGGCTACCTCACCAGCCACAAGAAAAGAGAAGACCATAACATTCAAGGCAACTGAGGATCTGCCTGAAGACAAAGCCACAGGCAATGATGAACTACTCAGCTTGTTGGCCAAAAGATTCTACAAGATGGCCAGAAAGGACTTCAGAAGGAGATCATACAAGGAGCAGGATAAGCCAAGGTATGACAAGTCCATTAACAATAATAAAGACATTATTTGCTTTGGTTGCAGGAAACTAGGGCATATAGTTCCTGACTGTCCAGAGAACAAGAACAAGGACAGAAGAGACAAGAAAGAAAGAAGAAAGGAAAAAGACTCCAAGAGGAATGGCAATGGCAAACCCTCTTCAAGCAAAAACAAACATACAAGAAAAGGGTTTGTTGCTGAATCCTGGAGTGAGACTGAAGAAGAGTCAGAAGCCTCATCCAGCTCCAGTGATGATGAGGATGATGCAGAAGAAAAGGAGTTCTGCATGATGGCAATCAATGCCTCACAGCATAATTCAGAAGAAGAGGAGTCAGAGTCAGATTCAGAGACTCAACCTGAAGAAGATCAGGTAATTGGTTCTTTTGATTTTAGTTTAGAGGATTTTAAATCTGAATTTAAAGCACTGTGTTTAGACCTGCTAAAGTCTGAGAAAGAAATTATCTCTCTCAGAAATCAATTATCTGAACACAATACTTTAAAGTCAGAAAACCTCAAACTCTCTCAGGAGTTGGAGTACTGTAGGGAACAGATAGCTTCACTGAAAAGTGAGCTCTCTGAGGCCAAGAAGCTTGAAGAATCCCTCAATGGGAGAAGCATCAAGCTGATGGACATCACAAGCACAGTGAACTCCAGATTCAACAGCACACTGGGCTTGGGTGCTTCATCCAGCCAACCTATAGTCCTAACAACTCCAATCAAATTCATTTCTGACAAAGGAAAGGGAGTTGTAGATGTTGCTAGAAAAAATTCTGATCTGCCCCAGAAAACTAAGTCCCAGCAGAAATCGTCGAACGGAGATCGACGATCGCCGAATGAAGATCGACGATCGCTGAACGCAGCTCGATGATCTCAGGCAAAATCGTCGAACGCAGATCGACGATCTCAGCCAAAGTCGTCGAACGCAGGTCGACGATCTCAAATACCTGACCTCAGCCATAGTCGACCGTCGAACGGAGCTCGACGATCTGACCCAAGATCGTCGAACGCAGCTCCAAGATCGTCGAACAGAGGTCAGAGCTCTGGAAAATTCTTCAAAGGCAAATCAAAATTGAATCCTAAGGGTCCTTCATCCCAAATCTTTAACCCTTATACTGAATGGATTATACCTCCAAGGAGATATCATCCTGAAGGATATAAGAGTCAACCTGGGATGTCTTTCATTTCAGAATTTAAAGGTTATCAACCTAGGCCCAAGGTAAACTGGGTCAAAAACAAATGAATTGTCTTATGTGCAGGTGAAGACCTATCCAACATCTAACCAGCAATGTTATTTGGATAGTGGGTGCTCTAAGCACATGACAGGGAACAAGGACAACCTCACATCCTTCAGAGCCAAGCTTGGACCCAAAGTTATCTTTGGTGATTCAAACTTTGGACAAACTAAAGGATATGGTGCAGTCCAGATTGGATCAGTAACTTTCAAGAAGGTAGCTTATGTGGAAGGACTGAAGCACAACCTAATTAGCATCAGTCAGCTGTGTGATGAAGGCTACCAGGTGACCTTCAGCAAAGCCTTATGCAAAATCAAGTCAGAGGAAAACACAACTGTGTTGACAGGTAAAAGGAAAGGTAACATCTATCTAGTAGATTTTCTTTCAACTGATGTAGATATCTGCTTGTTTAATTCTGTCTGTAGACCAAATATTTTATGGCATAAGAGATTAGGACACCTAAACCTTAGAACTATTGCTAGGCTATCCAAGGACAACCTTGTTAGAGGACTACCTTCTGGCCCCTACAAGAAGGAAGGACTCTGCAGGGCTTGTCAATTAGGCAAGCAAACTAAAAACAGCTTTATGTCACTTAATAAGAGTGATTCACCTAGGATATTGTATCTGTTACACATGGATATTTTTGGACCCATCACAGTACAAAGCCTAGGAGGGATATCCTACACTTTAGTAGTTGTAGATGACTTCTCTAGATTCACTTGGGTGTTCTTTATAAGGAAGAAGTCTGATAACTTTAAGTGTCTGACAGAGTTTCTCAAATGTATACAGATTGAGTTCAATACTCACATTGCCCTGATCAGAAGTGATCATGGGACAGAGTTTGATTCTCTTCTTATGCAAGAGTTCTGTCAGAGTAAAGGGATCAGACATACTTTCTCAGCTCCTAGAACTCCTCAACAAAATGGGGTAGATGAAAGGAAAAATAGAACCCTTATTGAATCTGCCACTACATTGTTGTCAGATGCTCATCTACCTCTATCCTTTTGGGCAGAGGCAGTGAACACCTCCAACTATATGCTGAACAGAAGTCTGATACATAAACTAAAGGGAAAGACTCCCTATGAATTACTCAAAGGGAAGAAACCTAAAGTTCACTATTTTAGAGTCTTTGGTTGTATTTGCTACATTCACAATAATGACAAGAAATAATTAGCAAAATTTCAAGCCAAAGCTGATGAAGGAGTGTTTCTGGGATACTCCATGATCAGCAAGGCCTATAGGGTCTATAATAAATCATCTTTGAAAATTGAGGAATCTGTTCACATTTCATTTGATGAAACTAACATGTCTTTCAAGGAGAAGAATTCTTCTACCATAGAACCTTTGCAGGAACACTCTCTAGTTGAAGACTTGAACAAGTTACAGGTTACTCAAGATGATGAAAGCAGTGAAGACGAAGGGAATGCTCAACACACTAAAGAACAACTTGAAGAGCCAGTTGTTGTGCAACAAGAGGAAACAACAACACAGGTTGGTGAATAATCAACACCCCCTGTTGATTTAGTAACATCAAGAGACCATCCAATTTCCCAAATAATTGGAGAAATCTCAGCTGGTGTGCAAACCAGAAATCAGGTCAACCAAAACCTGTTGCACACCGGCTTCCTATCTCAAATTGAACCTCAGTCCATTCAAGATGCAGAGCAAGATCCACACTGGATCCTTGCAATGCAAGAGGAGTTGCATCAATTTGAGAGAAACAAAGTATGGGAACTAGTGCCAAAGCCTAAGGATCACTCCATTGTTGGAACAAAATGGGTATTCAGAAACAAACTGGATGATTAAGGATTAATTATAAGGAACAAGGCAAGGCTAGTTGCTCAGGGATACTCTCAAGAAGAAGGAATCGACTACAACCAGACCTTTGCACCAGTTGTAAGATTAGAAACCATCAGAATATTTCTAGCTTATGCAGCTCATAAAGGCTTCAAAGTATATCAGATGGATGTCAAAAGTGCTTTCTTGAATGTAGACATCAAAGAGAAAGTTTATGTCAGACAACCTCCAGGTTTTATCTCTCCAACTTTTCCTGATTATGTTTTTAGACTGAACAAAGCATTATATGGTCTCAAGCAAGCTCCTAGAGCATGGTATGAGACCCTAGCATGCTTTCTCTTGGAAAATGGTTTTATAAGGGGTAGAGTAGACCAAACTCTTTTCATTAGAACCCATAAGTCCCATACCCTACTAGTACAGATTTATGTAGACGATATCATTTTTGGTTCTACTGACTCCAAATTGTGCAGAAGGTTTTCTAACCTGATGCATTCTAAATTTGAGATGAGTAGCATGAGTGAGCTATCCTTCTTCCTAGGATTGCAAGTCAAGCAACATGCTGAAGGCATCTTTATTTCTGAAACCAAATATGCAAATGAACTGGTTAAGAAATTTGGTATGTCTGATGCATCTTGTATGAAAACACCCATGCCTACTAATGCTGTATTGGATGCTGATGAACATGGGAAACCTGTTGATCAGACAACATATAGAGCAATGATTGGCTCTTTACTGTATCTTACAGCTAGTAGACCAGATATAATGTTTGCTACATGTATATGTGCTAGGTTCCAAGTAAGCCCTAGAGAGTCACACCTAACTTTAGTAAAGAGGATTCTCAGGTATGTTAAAAGTTGTCCAAATCTAGGTCTCTGGTATCCAAAAGATTCAGCATTTGATTTAACTGGATTCTCAGATGCTGATTATGCTGGATGTAGAATTGACAGGAAAAGCACCAGTGGAACTTGTCAGTTCCTTGGTGACAGACTTGTCTCTTGGTTTTGTAAGAAACAAACATCTGTGTCAACTTCAACTGCTGAAGCTGAATATATGGCTGCAGGCAGTTGTTGTTCACAAATCTTGTGCATTCAAAACCAACTCCTAGACTATGGCTACAACTTAGAGAAGTCTAAAATCTTTTGTGACAATACTAGTGATATTTCTATAGCTCAAAATCCAGTCCTCCATAGTAGGACAAAACACATAGAGATTAGGCATCATTTCTTAAGGGATAATGTTGAAAAGAATAAAATTGAACTACACTATATCCCAACTGATCTGCAAAGGGGAGATATTTTCACCAAGCCATTGGATGAAAAGAAACACACCTTCTTCCTAAATCATTTAGGAATGTTAGATGGAGAAAGTCTTAAATAATATCCAAGATTTTGAAAGCTTAAAAATTGACCAAGACTAGGCAAACATTCTGATTTTTCTTAGTGTCTAGAATTTTTCTGATCTCTGAACTGCGCTCGACGATTTGCCGCAAGATCGTCGAACGAAGATCGACGATTTCCAAAAATCGTCGAACTGAGTTCAGCGTCTATCAGATAGTATGAACTATCTCTTTCGGTCAACGATTGTCGAACGACGCTCGACGATTATGTTCTCTGAACGATCGTCGAACGGAGCTCGACGCTCTCCAATATCGTCGAACGGAGATCGACGATGTTGAAGACTCTTCAGATTCCTTTAGAAGCCTCGATCGTCGAACTGAGTTCAACGATCTTTCAAATTCTGCGTCGAACCCTAATATAAAACTCATTTTTCGCCGTCGTTCTCTCTTGTGCTTTCGATTTCTCTGCAAGATTTTTCTTTCCCTCCAAACAGTTCTACACTTGGTCGTTTTTGTTTGTTGAATTTTTGCAGGTACCCATGGCTGTGTCAGTTGCTGTTCTTGCTGCTATGAAGTTTGATGCTGGTTTTGACATCGACCTAGAATCATTCAGCACAACTGACCAGGTTTTTCAAGATATTTTGGGATTGTTCAAAGACCAGAACTTGACTGCCATAATGACCACCAGGATCAAATCTGATGAAATAAAGGAGTGGGTCTATACTGCCCATAATCAAGATAACAACACCATTGTTGGGTCTATATCTGGAACTCAGGTACCCTTAACCCCGACAATTCTATCAGAAGTTTTTGAGTTGAAGAATGGTGAAGATTCTGCTGAATTATCTGGAGAAGAGTATTCTGAACTGCTTGCCAGAATGGGTCATTCAGAGGGAAACCCTAGCAAGCTCTTCAAAAGGAACCTGTCTGTAGAATGTAGGTTCATGGCAGATGTTGTTGGGAAAGTGCTACTGGCAAAGCACTCTGCCCATGATACAATTTCAAGGTATCAGCTCTGCCTCATGGGAGCTCTTGTGGACAGAAAGAATCTGAATTGGGGAGAGGTTTTCTTTGACCTCATCAAAAAGAAGATCAACAAAAGTTTTGTTAACTTTGGGAGAATCATTGGAGTGTTTCTGCAGCACAGGTGCCCTGCCTTGCTGGTCTCCTCTGGAATTCATATCAATACCTCCAAGAGATTGTCTTGTGCCCTCTTTGGAAAGTGGGACAGACAAATCAGCAAGCCCAGCAGGCCCTCCTCTAGTACTCCTTCAGGCACAAGGACTCTAAGAGTCACTCCTCCACAGGTCTCTGCCCCCGCAGATGACCTGGCTGCTGTTGTTACCTCTCCTCCTCCTCCACCAATTCCATCCCTTCCCATACCATCCACCATTCCAGTTCCATCCACCATCATCATATCCAGCCCCTCTCCAACATCAACACCATCTCCAGTACCTATTCTACCTCCACAAGAAGAACAATTCCACCCACTATTCTCCTACCCTCCACCAGATGTCACCTCATCACCATCCATTCCATCCTTCACCCTACTTGATGATTCCTTTATGGATGATTCCCCATCATCTCCTCCTGAGTTACCTTCCTCCTCCACTTCATTTCAAGACCTTCTACACCAAATCATTAATCAACCAACATTCACCCCATCCATCTCCATTCCCCTGTCCTCCATATCCACCCTACCCACACCTCAGCCATCCCTTCCACCATTCACCAGCTCTCCACTACCAGAACCCTCAGCTGCTCCTATCTCTTCTACCTCTGCTCCAACCCATGAGCAAGTAGACCTCCCAGCCCTTGCTGACAGGCTGTATGAGCTGCTTGCCCCCAGGCTCTCTCTGCTGTTGGAGACCTCCTTGGCTCCACTCCACCTGTCAGTGGCAGCTCTTTCTGCCAGGCTCTCTTCCCTCTTCCCTCAGGAAGCACCTATAGTAGTGTGCCTTGATCCAGACATGTCTGCATCTAGGCAGGGGGAGATGCCATATGAATTGAATCTTCATGGTGCTGCTGCTGCTGTTGTTTTTGTAAGCATGTCTGCTGCTGCTGTTATTACTGCTTCTTCTGCTGCTCCTCCTCTTGCTGCTGTTGCTGTGCCTCAAGCACAAGTTCCTCCTGCTGCCGTCCTTGCAATAGACCTCAGGTCTTTGCTATCAGTTTTTGATTCTACATACTTCAGCTGTCTACCAGAGGTCAATGTTGTCCAGCCTCCAGAAGATTTATCCAAGGCACTTGTGCCATTTTCTTGCTGTGACCCTAGCATTATCACCTCCTTTGTAAAGTCAGTAATTGCTGCTGCTGAGAATGTTGATGTTGCTGCTTCTTCTGAAGAATGTATTATTGTTGCTTCTGATATTACTGCCTTTACTGCTGCTGAAGTTCCTGTTATTTCTGATGAACCAATCTCCAAGGACATTCTTATGACAGAGGCACCTGAATTTGAGCCTTCTGCAGTCTTTGATGATATTCCTTCTGTTTCTGCTGTTGTTAGTGAAGTTGTTGCTGCTATCACCTGTCCAAAGCCTACTGTTGCTGTTGTTGTTGTTACTACTTCTACTCCATCTGCTGCTGTCAGTTCTGCTGTTACTATTTGAACACCTGCTGCTACAACCTCTGCCTCATCTGCTTCTGCACAACTCAAGAAAGATCTAATGAAGAAAATTGATGCTCTCTATGATGACCAGAGTTTTGAAAGTGATGAATTTAGAACAAACTCTGATGACTCTTCTGCTACCATTGCCAGGAAAAGAAAGGCAAGGAGAAAAGCAATGAAGAGGGTACCTCCTGCTAAAGTTAAGGATAACAATGATATTCCATATTACATTCTACATGACTGCCCAATTACTGAACACTGGATGCAATACTCTAAGAACCAGCTGAAAGCAATGAAGAAAAAGAGAAAATATGAGAAGGGTTCATCCCAATTCCAGCACTCTCATCCTCCTCCACCACCTCCTCCTGATGCAGGTGCAGGTGCAGGTGGAAGCTCTGTAGCTCAACCCCCAGCCAGAAGTCAGGCTCCCTATCAGCCTCATGCCAGATCTTACCACAGGGAAAGCCAATCCAGGGGTTCACATTCTAGGAGAGGAGGATATAGAGGTAATCAAAGAGATCTTCAAGTTTACTCCAAAGGGTACTCCAGGCAACACCCATATTCTAGGGTAGGACAAATTTCTACTGATACAACATCTGGTCCTTTCCCTTATAAGCTGAAAGAAACTGTGTCTGCCAGGCCTTCTCAAGACAATCCCTCCAACAGATATGAACCACTTGTACCTTTTGAGGATCCTGAAAATAATCCAGCTGCTTGGACTGCAAGGTTAAAAGAACTAGCTGCACTGGATCAGATTAAAAAGGCTAGAGAGCAAGGAATAGATTCATCCAACATTTCAACAATGTCTGAACAGAGACAGAAAGAGCTAGAGAGATATGCTTCAAGTAAATTCTTTGATTCTGACAGGTACATGAAATTACATACTGAAGCTGTAGTTCCCAGGCCTAAAAAGCAAACATATTTGGGTGCAGCAGATGATATGAGATCAAACAAGGAAGCCCTCAATTCTAACAGAGAGATTAAACTTGTTAAAGGCAAAGAGAAGAAATGATATTGTAAGGTGAAAATTTCTGTGATTTCTGATTACTATCTGGATGCTATATATCTCTGTGATTCTGCAATGTCTAGCTGTTGTTTTTCTGTTTTACTGATTGTATGCTGTCATTAAATTCTTCCAAAAGTCTATAAATAGTAATCCTAACCCAAATACGAGGAGATTGTTGGAACACCCTATTACTAATTTGGGTCAGGATCACTATGTCTCTAGGAATCTTTGCTTGACCTCCTGTATAGCTTAATAGGTCAATTAGAATTGAGTCTAAGGGTTAGAAGTCTAGGTTTGGAAGCTGCCCTGAAGACCAAGATTTTGTGTTTGGAGACTAAGTCATATCGTCGAGCTCAACACGACGATTCATCGAACTCCGGTCGACGATCGTCTAGCTCAACTTCGACGATTTGTCGAACTCTGGTCGACGATCGTCTAGCTTAACTTCGACAGATCGTCAAACTCCATTCGACGATCACTGAGCTCAACTTCATTATATCGTCGAACTCCATTCGATGATCGGCGAGCTCAGGTCGACGATTTTGACTCTGCTTTGGATCTTTATCTCTGAGCTCAGTTCGACGATCTTTGAGCTCAGATCGACGATATTTTGCTGTTGTATATTTCCAGATCGCTGAGCTCAGCTCGACGATAGCAGAGCTCAGTTCGACGATTTCAGATAACTTCCAGGATGTTTCTAAATTCAAATTCAAATCAGTTAAGGAGTTATTCTGCAATTAATTCAGAGATTTCCTAGCCGTTTTCATTCATTTCTGGACCAAGTTTCAAGGGATTTTTTCAAGGAATATTTCTGTGGACTTTCCTCCAGAAGAGATTTTGCAATTAAGGATGCAATCAATGCAGGCTAACGACTATTCTTGACAGAGAATGTTATTCTATTCTGTACCAGAGAATAAAAGACAAAATTTTTGAATCACTCATAGAACACAGATTACAGAGATACATTCAAAAATATTCTGTCTCAAAGATTTCTCAAGAACACACATCCAAGAAGATCAAGCTTTCTCAAATCTTCAGATCTCTTTAGTTTTCAAAGTGTTCAAGGCCAACATATTTTCAAGACTCCAGACATTCAACATTTCAGCTATTGTTGAAATCATCTATTGCTGGAGTTCAATCTTTGAAGGCCTATCACCCTCAACAAAGCTTTTCTTCCTGAAGATCTCAAGGATTCAGGGGGAGCTTTGACATCAACAATCCACATAGTCTTCTCAGTTGTTTGAGAAAGAGAAGACTTCCATCACTCTCTCACCACCTCTCTGTAAACGGTTTCTCAAACTCCCTTCAAAAGTTTGAACTTGGTTTTTGAGCACCTTGTCAAAAGCTCATTGGTGGCAAGACACCTGATCAAAAAATCTGCTTTGGTTTTTGAGCACCTTATCAAAAGCTCATTGGTGCCCAGGACACCTGATCAACTTATCCTGCAGTGGATTCCTACCTAGGGTGGTAGAAGAGTGGATGTACCCAAGTTTAGGGGAACCACTATATTTCCTTGTGTCTTCTGGTTTTGCTTGTGTTTATGTTTGTTTCTGGCCTTGATTCTTCTGTGATTAGCTTTTGCTTAGTATAGTTCTGTAATTAGATTTTTAACTGTTTCCCTGCTCACTCTTATTACAACAATTGTTGTAAAAGATTTTAAAGCACCATATACTCTATTCACCTCCCCTCTAGAGTATATCAGATCTTGCTGCACTTTCACCGCTGACCAGGCTCCCATCAAGCTGGCAGGGCTGTAGGCTCACTCGGTGGATGGAGGTGTTTCGGAGGGGAGACCCCGAGCAAACCCGCTGACCAGGCTCCCATCAAGCTGACAGGGCTGTAGGCTCACTCGGTGGTTGGAGGTGTTTCGGGGAGGAGACCCCGAGCAGACCCGCTGACCAGGCTCCCATCAAGCTGGTAGGGCTGTGGGCTCACTCGGTGGTTGGAGGTGTTTCTGAGAGGAGACCCCAAGCAGACCCGCTGACCAGGCTCCCATCTAGTTGGCAGGGTTGTAGGCTCACTCAGTGGTTGGAGGAGTTTTGGAGAGGAGACCCCGAGCAGACCCGCTGACCAGGCTCCCATCAAGCTGGCAGGCTGTTGGCTAACTCGGTGGTTGGAGGTGTTTCAGAGAGGAGACCCCGAGCAGACCCGCTGACCAGGATCCTATCTAGCTGGCAGGGCTGTAGGCTCACTCGGTGGTTGGAGGAGTTTTGGAGAGGAGACCCCAAGCCGATCCACTGACCAGGCTCCCATCTAGCTGGCAGGGCGGAAGACTCATGCGAGGAGATAAGCCTAAGGGTAAGAATTCACGTGGGGAAAGATCCATGTTCATCAAAAGTTTGATAGAAGGTCCCTAAAATGGAGAGAGGCCAGGAATCGGGCCAGAGAAGAAGGTCCCTGGCCGACACTCGCAATAGGCGGCCTCGCGCCTGGCGGGAGGATGTTCTTTGTTCCAGGCGCAAGTGAGCCTTAGAAGGCGGAACCGGCCGGGCGAGATGGCCGGCCCCCAGGGATTCCGGCGCGGGATGATCCTGCGACGAGGTGAGTGCTAACAGTGGGCGGTAATTAAGATAGGGGCGAAAAGCGATAAAATTTTTTCTCGCGCTGGCTGTTAAGCAAGATGGCAGACGATAAAGCAGCAATTAAACAGCATCCAAAAAATAGTCTCATGCCTTTGGCTAGCAGCTAAGCGAGATGGCAGAAGATCAAGGCGACAATTAAAATAGCATCTGAAAAGTTGCCACTAACTATTGCACAAGACGCCCAAAGAAAGAAGCGACAATTAGTATATAAAAAGTTTTAAACAAAATATCCATAAAGCGGGAACACCTCGCTCTCCCTCTTTTAAGTGTACCAGAATCACAAGTACCAGACAAAAGAAGATGGGGAAGAGAAGTCACTGCTGTGGATGGTACGCTACTCGCTATCAGAGGAGGCGCTGCCGTCCGACTCGCCATATAAGCGGGGGACCAGGTCGCGGACGGTCACCGTCTCTGCATCCTCGCGCACCACTCCCAGCTCCTTCATCATCTTGAGGACAACCTCCGCCGTCTTGATATTTGAGTCCCGGCAGATGGCGTCCACCTCATCTACGGAATAGCAGGAAGGAACGGGAAATTGATCTGGCGGGGGTGTCGCGCTGCTCCGGAGGCGGAGATTCTCGGCTTTTAACTTCTTGTTCTCTCCCTCCAGCCCCTTGATACGCGAGCGCATCCTGTCGGCCGTCTCGGCATCCTGCAGGAGGAGGGCGAGTGAGGGACTATAAGAAGCGAGAGTAAGAATAGCAAAGCAGCGATAAGGAAACTTACCACGCCGCCCTGACTCTGCGCAAGGAGGTTGTCGGCAACAAGCAACCGCTTCTCCAGGTCCAAGGACCTTTCGCGCTCCGCGGCGAGACCGGCCTCCACCTCCTTCCATTTCCTGTTGTTGAAAACGAGGCGGCGCGAGACCCGGTGCGCGAGCTCCAGGGAGCGAAACTGCGAGTGGGCACTTTTTAGAATGAGGTCTCGCGATGCCTCGTTGTCAGCGGGCTCGGAGCCAAGACCGCCATACAGCCCAAAACCTAAGGAGAAGGCATGACTGGTGGGGGGGTCCTGTTCCTTCCAGGAAGGGAGAAGGGTGGACACCGACACGCGGTTGGAGTCTTGCTCCCATATGAGAACCGGCTCGCCGGCGTCATCGTCCGTCACAGGCCCCATATTATAATTAGGGTGTGAGGCGGGAGTCGGGCGGCTGGACGAGACAGTCTCGCTAGGAGGCAGCTGAGGGGGCTGGACATGGCCCCGAGCAGCTGGCTCTGAAGAGATCGTCTCGCGGGCGGGCGAGATGGGTCGTCGCGGAGGCGAGGGAGACGATAGAGTAATGGGGGACAGGGACCCCGCTGGTTCTTCTCTTTCCTTTGAAGATTTTTCTTTCTTGAACGACACGGACTTCTTCTTATTCTTGGGGCTGAGGCGGGAAGTACCCTCGCCCGCGGGCCTCTTCTTGGTGGCAGGTGTCAGCGTGTCTTTCGCAGCCTCCGCCGCCATGCTCGCCAAAGCGAGAGTTCGATTACTATGGTAGGGGGGATGGACGGGGACGGTCCTCTCTCCTAGATAAAGTGGCAGTCAGCGGGGAGTAAAAAATTTTACAAGGGGAAAGAGGGGAATAAAAGCGTACCTTCGCCGGGGAAGACGGCGGGGAGCGAGTCGAGGTCTCGCCGAAGGTATTGGACTTCAAAATTCTTCCCTGCGAAGAAATCGCAGAGCTCTTTCTCGGCACCCCCCACCTTGGGGGTATCATAATAACATTCGGCGGGGGATACGGGGGCGAGAGGGATGCCTCCCAGATCTCCGTGGATGAAGACGAACCGCGTTAGCCAGTGGTGGTTCTTGTTTGGCGTCTCGCACACTTTAAGGCCTTGGCCTGTGAAGTAAGAGATGTCGTCGTCCTTGGCGTGGTAGACAAACAGCTTGCGGAAGGCAGTTAGACTAAACTCAATACGCTCTCGCCGCAGGTAGCAGGCAAAAGCGATCAGCATGGAGATAGCGTTGGGGTTGAACTGGGCCGGGACGACCCCAAAATACTTCAGCACTAATTTTACCTCCGGCCAGAGGGGAAGCCGCAGCCCCGCCTCGAAGTGCGAGACGGGGAAAGCTAGCTCATTGGGGTAGAAAGTGTTGATGCACTCGCCGACCTTGGGCGGGCGAGACAGATAGCTGTCAGAAAGATACTCGCTGGCGAAGCGAGCGTGGTCTTCCTCTGGCAGTCTGCCGAGAGGGAAGTCATTGTCCACGAAGCGCTTCCCGCAACGGCTGCGCCCCTCGCCCTCTTCAATCTTCTTCTTTCCCATAACTGGCGAGAAAGCGGCAAAAAGAGAGAGAGGACGGTTCAGAGAGAGACGCGAGATGGCAAAGGGAGACGGGAACCGGGATCAAAGGAACGGGCTAGAATAATAAGAGGGGCCGGGGTTGGAGATATTTATAAGGGATAGGGAAAAAGGCGGGAAAGTTAGGCGGCGGGAAATGAGAGGACACCCCGACGCTTCGTTTTTCCCTCTCTCTCTCTCCTATCTCACTCCCCCTATCTCACTCTCTTTCTAGAACTCAAAAGGCGGGGGCGCCACAGAAACCTTTTCGAGGCAAGCCATCATTACAGGATTAATAAAATAATATCTAATCATGACAATAATGAAAAGATGGCGTGATATGACTAGTGCATTACCAAAAGTTTAAAATAAATCGTTCCGCAGAAGGGAACATCTCGCCCAAATAAGTTTACACAACATATCAGTAATCAAACAGCGAAATTGATGAAAACGAGATCCAAAGAAGGCGAGATGGGACTGCGACAGTTTAGTTCCGCACCCACTGCCAGCGGCCATCTTTACCTCCCGCGCATGGCGGTCGGCCAAGAAGATGAAAGGCGCGGGCAGCAATCATGCCACGGCGCGCGAGATGGAGATGTTCGTCCGTCTCGTTTAGGATGGCCTGGGGGTCGGTCCCGTCTAGCACCCCGTCCGCTTCCACCATGGCAGAAAGGCGGTGTTGATCTGCTTCAATCCACTCCATGCGCCGGTCGGAGGCTTGCTTCTCGAGCTCCATCTCGCGGATTATGTACGTATATTTACGAAACATCCTAGCGGTCATCCGCTTCAATTCCAGGGGGTCCATGGGATCACCCAGGTAGTCCTCGATCTCGCCCGGATGAGGAAGAGGCGAGAGGGGGGGGGGGGGGAGACGCGGGAGCTTCTTCAGTATCAGAATCAAAGTGGATGCGTGCGGAAATAGCGAGAGATCACAAGCAAGGATGAGCCCGCGCGAGTTGGATAAAAGAAGGCGAATCAACAGAGAGGCGAGAAGGGAAGAGATCTTACTAGGGATGCGAGGGTTCCCCACAACTCGCGAGAGGTTTTCTCTCCGCGAGGGGGTTGGGGAGGCCGCCTTGGGCGAGTCAGTGCGCGGAGGAACTTGGTTTGCATTGTTGGGAGGATTGGCAGACACCGGCGAATCAGCAAGACTTCCCTGAAAAAGCGTAGTCAGCAGGCGAGACCAGAGAAGAGAAAGGATAATGTGATTACCCGCTTCTCTCCGGAAGAAGCGAATGGGTTGTCTATCGGAGGGGCAGAGGAGGTTGCGCCCGCCGAGAGAGGGGCGCAGGCGGCTTTCGTCCTTTTTATGCGAGAGGGCGGAGAGGCTAAGGGGGGAGTACGCCCCAGATCCGGGAAAAGGGCGTCCGTGTTGGCTTTGTTTTGCCTTCGTACAATCGCGAGGCGCTCGCGGAAGCTTTGACTATGAGACATTTCGAAGGAAAAATGGCGCTGACGATTCCAAATGAAGACTTTCTCCTCATATTTATAGGCCCCATGGGGGGGGGGGGGGCACCAAAGATTCTCATAAAGGAATCCTAGCATCGCGAGCCACGGTTGGACTGTCTTTCCGAGGTTAGGGCAACCTAGAAAAGAGCGGGCATTGTGTACAACCTTGGGCTCGCGAGTGACCCAACAAGCGAGGAAGGAGGACTAGCGAGATGGGGGGAGGCCTACCCGTAAGAGGCGAGAGGAAGGGGCAACCCATGAGTTAAGGCGAGACCTCGCTAGGCGAGACCTCCTGGCGTGGGCGAGATGGCCCAACAGGCGAGACCTCCCTAGGCTTGACGGATCCCTCCCCACTCGCCACATGAAAAAAGAGATGTCTCTACCTTTTTACCGACAAGGGGGATTTTACCTTTGTGCCCCAGGTAGTTTTACATTTTTACCCCTAGAGGTCTGCGCATAGCTCTCTGGAACATCGGAGTTTGGCTGTTAGCAGACCCAGTCCAGGGTGTTTTGGTCATTTCAGGCTGATTTAGAAGTGATATTTGCAGATTAGGTTCAGAGGCCTATAAATAGACCGGTAGAGGTGCCTGAGAAGGTTGTTGAACCTATCCACTATCTTCCTCACGGACACCTAGCTCAGCACTGGCTAGGGAGGGGAAGACTCTCAGTTCTTCCGGGTAAGAGGCGGGACCTCCATGCTGGGCCCCCTCGGTCTGTTTTCAGGTCACTGACTCTCGTCAGGAGGGTAGCACAGAGAGAGTACATGTGGGCTGCATCCTGTTTCGAACTTTAGGAGGGATCAGAAAGCTGGTTCCAACAACTAGTATGAGACTGGAAGGAGTGCTTAAAGGAAATGAACTGAAAGTAAATAAGCATGATCAGTATGAGACTAGAGTACTGAAAAGGAAGTATTGAATTGAATTAAATAAATGAATTGAATCAATGCAAGACAGGAATAAATCATTAAAAAATGGTTAGTAGTTCAATCACTCAATTCAGAAGGCTCAGTTCCATCTTCGTTCATAGGAGGCAAGTTCAGTTCCATCTCCGTTCTCAGAAGGAATGTTCAGTTCCATTTTTGTTCTCAGGAGAAATGTGCATTTCCATTTCAGTTTTTAGGAAGCTTCTTTTGAGTTTGACCAATTATTAAGATCCGATAAAACTTCAATTGTGCCTTTCAATCACGACTTGATTAGATTGGGAAACTTATTATGAGTTATATCTTGGTTGCTCATTCGAGAATAATTATTATCGTATTTGCTTGCGTCGGGTCAAATCTGAGTATGTTATTAGAGAGCAGATTCTTCCTCAATTTTCAACCTCAAAAATCGTTTCCAAAACATGAGGGAAATTCTTCGCTTGAGACGAGGTTGAGCATTATTTTACTCGAAGCTTGTATTTTTATCTTCCGAGCACACACAAATTACCCGAGAGTTATTTTAAAAAATGAGGCGCTCATCAATTTTGCAAAAACCTCAAAACACTTAAAGCTTGAAATCTGGCCTCGATAACTCTCGCCGATTAATAAATTGAACTTAAAATTCGATTTAGAAAGTGGTCACACACTCCGATTTTCAATTTCAAAGAATTCGAGCGTATAAAATCCTAAGCGCGACCCTAAACTCCAAGAAATCTAAAAATCTTCAATTTTCATCACAAGGTTCCCATATTTTAACAACACATTAAAGAGGGCTTAAAAGAGCCTAGAAATTTTTTCCAAAAATTTTCGAACATTTTTGGGCACATAAATTGGTCAAATAGTTCTTATTTATGCATTTTAAAATATCAAATCAATACATAAAATTCCCAAAATATTTGTGGAGATTGCCTCATTAAGGGAGATAACTTTCATGTTCAAAATTTTCCTCTAAGAGCAAAGATTCCCCTTAGAAAAATCTTCCATATTCTATTTACTGTTTTAGCCTGCATTTAACCAAATTTACTAGAATCTATGGTTGAGATCGAGCCACACTACGCGTTTTACCCTTCTATCCCTATACGTAATTTATTGTGATCATGGTTGTTCGATCTTCTGATTGAAGATAGAATGGCCGCTCTTCGTCGCCGGTGGTCAGAGCCATGTTAAGCTCAGCCACCGCCGGCCAGCATCCGCCTCATGCCGGCGCCACCCCCAATCAACTAGTCGGGGGACGGCGAACTCCTAGGCAGTAGTCCGACGGCCCAGTGCTGCTGGCCACCGCTGAATTTCTTCAACCCGAGAGCGGTGGTGTGACTTGCTCTGCTCCCAGCAATGTCGCGCCGCTCGCTTCTCTATTGGTTCACTGTCCACAATACCATCCCCGACAGGAGCGCCGGTGGGTTCAGGCTACTCTTCGACGATGGTATGACGGCCCGACACCGTCGGCCACTGCCGCAGAATTTCTACAAAAAAACAGAGAAAAAATAATTTTCTTTCCCGTGTCGCTGGAACGGAGAAATCCGGCAGCACCACGACAATCCACCGCTAGTGGTAGACTTCCCAGATGGTGTAACATCCTCCCAGCTCTACTACCAGTGCTAGGAGGAGTTCACCATCCGCGACCACCACCCTACCTGGAGCAAGGCTTGGGTGGTGCCGGTCGTACTCTGGCCGCCGGGAAGCATAAGCAACATGTTCGTGGGATGGGGAAGGAGCTGGGGAGAAGTTCCACCTGGAATTGGGGGGGGGGGCTTGAGAAGTGCTGGGTCGTCTTCCCATGAGGGTGGTGGAGTAGGAGAGATTCGGGTATAGGTTTTCTGATGAACTAGGGTTCTGACACAGGTGGGGGAAGCTCGACTGAGCAGAGTGAGGAGTAGAGCAGGCGTAAGGGCTCAAAATATCCAGAAAAGAGGGTGGCTTGGGTTTAGGAGCAATGTGGGACAAATCCATTAAAAGGAGAGAGGGAGGAGATCTCCTCTTTATAGGATTTTGCCAAAGGTCCCATTGCCCACCCATGGTTACTGATTTGGTTGCCCAAGGGTGAGGGAAGTAAAGCCTTAATCAAACCATAGTGTTGGATCCCTAGTTTGGATTTGGGCTAGGTTCACTATTAGGTTATTGACCCTCCATGTATAGCCTAGGGTCAAGTTATTATTTCTAAGGTCTAGATCAGTTTGATTAGGTTAGACAAGCATTGATCCAGCCCTCAGAAGCATTCAGAGATCCAGATATAGAAGAATAACAGTTTTAAGAGTCTAGAGAATCAGTTCGAAGTTCTTCGAAATCAGCTCGACGATCGTTGATCGCAGATCGACGAACTCAGAGTCTCTACTTTGAGCTGAGCTAAATGAACTTGGAGCTCAGGTCGACGATCTTCCCTCTTCTCTCAAGTTCTCTGGTCGACGAAATTCTATCTCAGGTCAACGAACTTGGAGCTCAGCTTTGACAGACTACTTTCCAGATCAATGTTCTCTGAGCTCAGCTCAACCAAAATGATTTCTCAGCTCAACGACCTTGAAGCTCAGGTCGACGAAATTTGTCCTGAGTTCGACGATTTCTCTCAGTATCCATTTGGCGCTCTCTCTCATTTTGATTTCAGTTTGGATTATTCTAAGGCAGTAATTCTCTGATAATTAATGCTCATATTTTCAAGAATTTAGTCGTTGCTTGGCAACATTAATTATGGATTTCACAGAGCAAATTACTTAACTTATTTTCTAAAACAATTGAGGAAATACATTTAAGACAAATTCTAGTCGTTCAACTCCCAGGATTTCAGCATTAATTTCAGGATTTCTTTTTCAAATTTCAAATGGCAGAGATCCTTCAGAATATAAAAAGAAGAAAATTCTTCTCTTCAGTAAGATAGGAGGAATTATAAGAAATCTTTTACACAACAACTGTTAAAGTTTTACAGAGAAAAAGACTATTATCTACAGGAAATTGAAGAAGAACATCAACACACAGATCTTTAGTCTTCTTCGGTTTTTTGCTTCAGGCTTCAAAAGGACAACTCATCAACACCAGTCCAAGAAGTTTCTGAAGATCTTCATCAAGGCCTACACCCTGTGCAAAGCTCTCATCTTCCTGAACACTTTTTTTATCTAAGGGGGAGCTTTGACAACATCACCCACTAAAGTCTTCTCAGTTATTTGATAATGAGAAGACAACATCACTTTTCATTTTCAACTATGTACAGGGTTATAACTCCCTTCAAAAGTTAACCCCTTTGGTTGTTAAGTCTCCTAATCAAAAGAATTAGTTTGGTTTTTGGGCACCTGATCAAAAGCTCAAAAGGGTTGTGAGATCTCCATTGAAAAAATAGATCTTGTAGTGACAGGGCACCTGAGCAAAAACCTGTGGTGGCAGGGCACCTGATTAAAAACCTGTTAGTGGATTCCTACCAGGGTGGTAGAAGAGTGGATGTACCCAATTTTAGGGGAACCACTATAAATTTCTTATGTTGTTTGGATTGCTCTATTGTTTATTTCTGTGTGTTGTGATTGTTTTTATTTTCATCTCTCTTTATGCATATACTTATCACTTATTTTAATCCAATATAAAAATTAATTAAAGTTTTAAAATACTCTTTTCACCCCCCCCCACCCTCCATTTAGAGTTACGCAGAGCTATCCCTCACTTTCAATTGGTATCAGAGGGTAAGGTTGTTTGGTTTCACAGGCTAACACCTGAACCAAAAAATCTTTGATAGATCTTAATATCTCTAGTGTCTCTCTCATATCATGGTACAAAATAAAGAATATTCAAGCACCAGACCTCCAGTCTGCAATGTGAATAAATTTGCAATCTAGAAGGCAAGAATCAGATTATATATGAACTCTATTGATGAGGATATATACAATTCTATCTTGACAGATCCCCTTACTCGTTCTACAACAACCTCAGTAAGTACCTCAGTAGTTCCACCACCTAAGTGGACATAAGCTCAGAAGAAGTTGAAGATGGTTGATGCTAAAGCCATGAACATCCTAGCTCAGACTATGTCTGATGACATCTTTCAAAAGATAGCTGAATGCACATCAGCTAAGGACATTTGGGATTCTCTTAACTAAATGGTTGCAGGCTCTGCTGATGAGAGAAAGGATAGAAGATCTCATCTCATCTCTCAATATGAAAATTTCAAGAAAGATGAATCCGAGTCGGTGGCTGACATGTACAACAGACTCAGCCTAATCATCATTGAGCTGAACAATCTGGACAAGAATACCTCACTGACTGAGATAAATGATTAAATCCTAATGTGCTTCCCTAGTTCATGGGACTCCAGGATTTGGCCAATCAAGGAGGCTAGAAACCTGAATAAAATATTTACTGAGGCTCTTCTAGGCAAGCTCAAATCTTATGAGCAACTTATAAAGATAAGAGAGGCAGCTGAGCAGAAGACCTCCTCATCAGGAAGGAAGGAGTAGAATATTGCTTTCAAGGCATCTGAAGAACTAGAAGCTCCTCCAGCAAATGATGAACTCCTAAGCTTGTTGGCCAAAACATTCTATAAGATGGCCAAAAAAGATTTCAGAAGGAAGTCATCCAAACAAGATGACAGACCAAGATATGACAAAACTCCTACCAAGGAAATTGTCTGCTTTGGTTGCAAAAAAACTAGACACATTCTCCATGAGTGTCTAGAGAATCAGAAGAAGGAGAAAGAAGAGACAAGGACTCCAGGAAACATTACAACAATCCCTCTTCCAGCAAACACAAGAGGAAGGAGAAAGGTTTTATTGCAGAAACTCTGAGTAAGATAGAAGAAGAATCTTCATCTTCCAGCTCCAGTGAAGATGAGGAAGAAGCTAAAGCAAAAGAATCTTGCTTGATGGCTATCAATGCATCAAGCAATCCATCAGAAGCTGAAGAATCAGAAGTAGAAGATTCTGAGACTAAAGAGGATCAGGTAATATCCTCATTTGATTTTAATTCAGATCATTTCAAAACTGAATTTAAATTATTATATAATGGTCTAATCAATTCTGAGAAGGAAATCAAACTTCTCAGATATAAGCTAATTGAACAGGAAAATATGTTATCTGAAAATATTAAACTAAAAGATAAACTAGTTATAACTTTTGAACAGATTAATTCTCTAAAAATTAAACTAAATGAGACTAAGCAATTTGAATAATCCCTAAATGGGAGAAGCATCAAATTGATGGATATCACAAGAACTATTAATGTCAGGCTTAATGGCAAGCTGGGCTTGGGTGCTTCATCAAGCCAATCTCATTTAATTCAGAAAAACATTCTCTCGACCCCCATTAAATTCATATCTGAAAAGAGTAAAGAAAAGACAGATGAGAATTACAAACCAATTGAATTAAATCAGAAACCCCAGAAAAAGAGAAAGAACAAGAAAATCCTTAAGCATAACAATGTTCAACAGATTTCATCGAACTCAGATCGACGAAATGTGTACAGTTCATCGAACTCAAGTCGACGAACTCTGAACGCAGATTTTGATTATAATTATTCTTCGAACAGCGATCGACGAAAACAATATGGTTCGTTGAGCCGAGATCGGCGATATTGGGGCACAAAGAATGAATATTTCCATTTTCTGAGCGGAGTTTGACGAACTCATCCATATCTGTCGAACTTAGTTCGACGAACTTATCAGAATTCGTCAACCCCAGTTCAGATTAACAGAAACTTTAATTACCCCAGAACATTTAATCAATCAAAAGAATTTATTAACTCATTTACCTAATGGATAATTCCACCTCGGAAATTTCACCCCCAAGGATATAAAAACCAACCTGATTGTTCTTACATTTCTAGTTTTAAATTTGTAAAAAATCAAGGTCCCAAGGTTACCTGGGTCAAGAACACCTAATTTTTATTTTTCAGGTGAAAGGCTATCCTACGACAAAGGAACAATGGTACCTGGATAGTGGATGTTAAAAGCACATGACAGACATCAAGGATAATTTAACGAACTATAAGTCCAAGCTTGCTCCAAAGGTTATATTTGGTGACTCTAATTATGGCCAGACTGAAGGCTATGAGTATGTCAAGATTGGAGCTGTCACTTTCAGGAAAGTTGCCTATGTGAGTGGTCTAAAACATAACCTGATATCCATAAGCCAATTATGTGATGAAGATTATCAAGTATCCTTTAACCATTCTTCTTGCATTATATCTTCTGTAGATAATAAAACTATCTTAACTGGTCTTAGGCAAGGAAACATCTATGTAGTAAACATCAAATCTGCTAAGTCAGAAATTTGCTTATTTAATCAAATTAGTAATAATAATGAATTATGGAATAAAAGATTAAGACATGTTAATATTAAAAATATTGCTAAACTCTCTAGGGACAACCTTGTTAGAGGATTGTCTTCTTGCCCCTACAAGAAGGAAAGCCTTTGCAAGGCTTGTCAATTAGACAAGAAAACCAAAAATAGCTTTAAATCTATTAATAAGAGTGATTCACCCAGGATTCTGTACCTGCTACATATGGATCTATTTGGACCCATAGCTGTACAGAGCTTGGGAGTGAAATCGTATACCTTAGTTATTGTAGATGACTTCTCTAGGTTCACTTGGGTGTTCTTCTTGAGAAATAAGTCACATAACTTTAAAGTTCTTACAGACTTTCTTAAGAGCATAAAGATTGAGTACTCTACTCCAGTTGCATTGATCAGAAGTGATCATGGCACTGAGTTTGAATCTCTTCCTATACAAGAATTCTGTGAGATGGAAGGTATCAGGTATTGCTTCTCTGCTCCTAGAACTCCTCAACAAAATGGGGTAGCAGAAAGAAAAAAAATAGAACCCTTATTGAAGCTGCAAGTACATGACTTGCAGATGCTTACTTTCCCCTATCCTTTTGGGCAGAGGCTGTAAGCACAACAAATTATGTCCTGAATAGAAGTATAATGCATAAACTTAAGGGCAAGACTCCCTATGAACTACTCAGAGGGAAGCAACCTAAAATAGATTACTTTAGAATTTTTGGTTGTAGTTGTTATATTAATAATAATAACAAGAAATATCTTAAAAAGTTTAAAGCCAAAGCTGAAGTGGGAATTTTTCTTGGATATTCCCAAGTCAGTAAGGCCTATAGAGTTTTTAATAAATCAACCTTAAAAATGGAAGAATCTGTACATATAACCTTTGATGAAGCTAACATGTATTACAAGGAGAAGGATTCTTCTACCAAAGATTTATTGCAGGTACCCCAACTATGTCAGAAATTAGATGATTTAAACCTCACCAATCAGGCTATATCATATCCTTCTCCACATATTGAAGAAGACAGTGAAGAAGATTTAAATGAGATGATTGTTGAACCACCAACATCAAATATAATTCCACAAGAGAAATTACTTCCCAATGTTGTTTCTGAACCAACTCCTACTGATCTTGTCACACTTAGAGATCACCTTATATCTCAAGTGATTGGAGACATATCAGTTGGTGTGCAAAAAAGGCATCAACTCAACCAAGACTTGATATATGCTTGCTTCATATCTCAACTTGAGCCCCAATCCATAAAAGATGCAGAGCAAGATCCACACTGGATTATTGCCACGCAAGAGGAGCTCAATTAGTTTGAGAGATGCAGATTTTTGGATTTAGTTCCAAGACCCAAAGACTACCCAGATATTGGAACTAAATGGGTTTTTAGAAATAAATTGGATGCACAAGGAGCTATCTTCAGAAACAAAGCAAAGCTGGTAGCATAAGGATATAGACATGAAGAAGGAATTCACTTCGATCAGACCTTTGCACCTATTACAAGACTAGAAGCTATCAAGATATTTCTTGCTTATGCAGCCTATAAGAAGTTCAAGGTCTACCAAATGGATGTCAAGAGTGCCTTTTTAAATGGTAAACTCAAAGAGGAAGTATATGTGGAACAACCACCAGATTTTATCTCTCTAACTCATCCCACTTTTGTTTTCAAATTGCATAAAGCTCTCTATGATTTAAAGCAAGCTCCAAGCGCTTGGTATGAGACCATAGCTAGCTTTCTTTTATAGCATAAGTTCACTAGGGCATTGTAGATAGAACCATGTTCATTAGGCATCATAAAGATAAAATATTATTGGTACAAATATATGTAAATGACATCATTTTTAGCTCTACTGATTCCAAACTATGCAAAAGGTTTTCTGACCTGATGTATTCCAAGTTTGAAATAAGTAGCATGAGTGAGCTCTCTTACTTTATTGGTCTCCAAGTGAAGCAATCCTCTGATGACATTTTCATCTCCCAATCTAAATACGCAAAGGAGCTAGTTAAAATATTTGGGATGCCTAATGCCTCAGCAATGAAAACACCCATGGCTTCCAATGTTGTGATTGATTCTGATGAACAAGGCAAGCCAATTGATCAGAAAACATATAGGGCTATTGTTGGGTCCTTGTTGTATCTCACAGCTAGTAGGTCAGATATTATGTTTGCTACATGTCTTTGTGCTAGGTTCTAGGTGAACCCTAAAGAATCTCACCTTATTTTCCTTAAAAGAATTTTGAGATATATAAAGGGTTGTCCTAATCTAGGACTTTGGTATCCAACAGAGTCAGAATTTGACTTAACTGGATTTTCAGATTCTGACTATACTGGATGCAGAGTGGACAAAAAAAGCACTTCAAGAATATGACAGTTCCGTAGTGATAGGCTTGTGTCCTGGTTTTGTAAGAAGTAGACATCTGTGTCAACTTCAACTGCTGAAGCTGAATACATTACAGCTGGCAGTTGTTGTTCACAAATATTATGGATTCAAAACCAACTTCTGGATTATGGTCTCAACTTAAATAATTCAACTATATTTTGTGACAATACCAGTGCAATTTCTATTACACAAAATCCAGTACTGCATAGTAAAACTAAGCATATAGAGATTCGAAATCATTTCATTAGAGATTATGCGGATAAAAAGAAAGTTAATCTTGTCTTTATCTCTACTGATTTACAAAGAGCAGACATCTTCACTAAACCTTTAGATGAGAAGAAACATCTGTTCTTTTTAAACCAACTAAGTATAATTAATGGAGAAGTTTAGTTTGATTTCTGTCCAAGATTGAAGAATTGGTCACAGTTCGTCGAACGGAGATCGACGTTCTGAGAACTATTCTTGAGATATTTCATCGACCTGAGATTGACGAACTCTCTGCGTGATGTTATTTCATCGAGCGGAGATCGACGATCTTGCTTCAGAAAAGTTTTCGTCCACCTGAGATCGACGAAAGGTTTTCCCCTCTTCCAACTGAGATCGACGATATCTTTTCTTCATGAAACTTTTTCATCGACCTGAGAACGAAGATTTTTTTTTATTTTTTGCAGGACAGAGCCCCCCGCTTCATATTCTGAAAACCTTATAACTAGGTTTTCATCTTGCTCTATCCCACACTTTCTATTCTCTTACACTTGATCTCTCTCTTATTTTTGCAGGAAAACCAATTGCGATTCCGGTGCTCTTCCTCTCCAGCATGAAGTATGACACTGGTTTCGACATCGACTTTGATTCCTTCATCCATACCGATCAGATTTTCATAGTCATTTTACAGATGTTTGAAGAACAACAACTGAAGAAAATCATGACCACCAGGATCAAGTTGCCAGCAACTGAAATAAGATAATGGGTTTATTCTTCAACCTCTCCAGACGCAGACACTATGACTGGTACCATCGACAGCAATCAGGTTACCCTAACCCCTGAAATTTTAACTGAGATTTTTGGTTTGGCAAATGGAGAAGAGGACATTGAAATAGATAATTCTAAAAATGATAATATGCTGATTAAAATGGGTCACTCTGAAGGAAACCCTAATAAGCTACTGAAAAGAATTTATCTGTTGAGTACAAATTTCTAGCAAATGTTGTTATTAAGGTTTTGCTGGGCAAACACACAGCCCATGACTATATAACTAGGCGCTAGTTCTTGGTGATGTGTGCTCTGGTAAATAAGAAAGCAGAAAATTTGGGAAAGTTACTGTTTGAGTTGATTAAGAAGAAAAATTCTAAGAAAAAGATTTGTTTTGGGAGGATATTAGGAATTTTCCGAAAGGTAAAGGCACCTGAATTATTGGTCACCCAGAACATATTCATAAATGCCTCCAAGAGGATAACCTCTGCCTTGTTTGGCAGATGGGAGAGGTCTATCCCAAAACTATCCAGGGCTTCCTCCTCCAGAACTTATGAGAACACCAGGGCAGTAATAGCCTCTCCACCACCTCCAGAAGAAGTTCTTCCATCCACCAGCATTTATTCACCTTTTCCACAATAACAACAACAACAACCATCTTCACCTCTTCCATCACCATCACCTCCACATTCTCCAATCATCATCCATGAGGACATTCCATCTCCACCACCTAGATCTCCACTCCCAACTCATCTATCTGATATTCCATCCACATACTCTCAGCTCAATTTCAATCTGCTATCTCCCCCTCCACCCTCTCCACATCATTCCCCAGTTCCATCTCCTATTCAGGAAACCACCTCAACACTCACTACAATAATTCCTATCTCCACTACTGAAATTCCATCCAACACTGCTTCCACATTTCCTGAATTCACCCATATAGATTTCTCCCATGCTTTCTCTGTATGTTCCAATTATGGTCATCATACCCCTTATACTACCTCTACTCCTGAACCTCCATATTTAAATTTCTCTGACATTGCCACAGATCTTCTATCTTTTATTTCTCCCACTCTGAAGCAATTAATAGAACAAGAAATTGCTCCTCTTTCTTCCTCCATCATATCTCTCTCTACTAGAGTTACTGCTCTCACCTCTGTTCCTTCTTCTGGGGGCCTGGCTTCAGGACCCTCTGAAACTAGGTAGGGGGAGATGTTCCATGAAAAGTTCCAGTTCCTCCTCCAGCTCCAGCAGCAGTAACAGTAGATTCCCCAGAGGCAGACATTCCAACAAAAATAATAGATATAGTTGATGATTCAGATACTGACATGACTTATGATATAGTTGCTGAAATAACCACTATTGGTGATTTTATTATAAATCCCACAGTTGATTTGGATTCTTTACTCAATTCTTTTAATTCAGTTTATAGAAATGCTTTACCAAGTTTTGTTGTTTAGTAATCTAAGGCTATTGTATGTTATACTGCTCCAATAAGTCATATAGTTATGGATCAACTAAAGGCAAGTTTTGTAGTTCCTGTGATTACAGAAAGTTCAGCTGTTGAAGATATTAGTGAGCCAGTTCCTGAACATAAGGCTTTCTCTCCACCAACATTTGGCTGGTGTGAATCTCCAATGCCCAATCTGGATTATATTATGTTCCCAGACATGGAAGAAGAAGAAGAAAGTGTTCAGACTGCTACAGAGAGTATTGTAGAGCCAGTAAGTCGAGCACAGCCACAGGTTCCAGGAATCTCAGCTGAATTGCTAAAGCAACTGATTGCTCTTTATGATAATCCAAAAAATTCTTCTGATGATGATGGTAATAAGTCAGATGACTCTGAAAATACAAGTACTAAGAAAAGAAAGACTCCCGCCAAGGCTGCTCTGTAATGCCCCGAAACTCAAAAGAGCGACGGGAGGCGTTTTGGGACAAATCTAGTATTTGGCAGGGGGCACACGGCCTGGGACACGGGCATGTCTCAGTAAATGTCGAGCCCGTGTCAATGATTGGCCCAGGGATTCTACATTTTCTCTCGACGATGTGTTGAGACGGGGCACACGGCCTGAGACACGGGCGTGTCTCAGGGCGTGTCGAGCCCGTGTCGAAGATCGGCCCGGGGAGTTGACATTTTCGCTCGACGATGTGTCGAGACAGGGAACATAGCCTAGGACACGGGCGTGTCCAAGGCCGTATCGTGTGGTAGACGAACTTCGCTCGACGAAGTGTCGAGACAGTGAACACGGCCTGGAGCCCAGGCGTGTTCGGGTTTGACACGGGCGTGTTAGGTCGAACATGGGTGTGTTGGATGCCCGTGTGTCTTTCGTGGCGCGTCGATTTTGACGGCAAATGAGGGACACGGCCCTGGACACAGGCGTGTCGTAGGCCGTGTTCGGCCTAGGGTTTACTTTTTAGCTATGAATCGTAGCCATTCGTTTCCTTATTTTTGGATCCGATGGTTGGGGGTTGTTACCACTGGGATATACCCGGTATTTGGCCTTTGAAACCCTCATTTCACTTGAGTGGTTCTCTTTCTAAGTAAAGAGAGAGGGTAGAGCAAATGAGGAAGAAGAATCTTAGATCCGGTCACTGGTGGAGCTTCGGAGCTCCAAATCGCGAACCAACTTCGGATCTACGAAGGCAAAGAGAGTGCGATGCTTTTCATCCGCTTACATTTCCATGGTGCCAAGGAAGAACGCTAGGGTAACGATTCTCTTCTTTAGCATGTGAAGCTCTACTTCTTTTGCATAGGGAAGCCCGCTCTCGCGAATTTGCGGTGAGTTTGAGGCGTTCCTTCGGATAGACATGAATAGTCCCCATTGTGTACATGTAGAGTCCGTAATCGAGAATGGATATAGGCATGATGTGTGAAGCCTACCCGGACAAGTTGTTCTGGATTGGTGATGTTGCATTGCATAAGTGGCCGGAGAAGACTCCGTGCGAATGTTTGTTTTTCGGGTTTTCTACGAGGTAGATTGCAACAGAGAGCCTTGGGGATTAACTCCAAGGTTCACCCGAAAAACTGGGCGGATGCATGGTTCTTCCATCATGTGGGACTAGGAGCCAACTTGAACATAACTGGGTTATGTGATGTTTGTAAACGATTTGGGACTCGGGAAAGTTTGACCCACGCATATGTTTTAAATTAACGTTGCGGTGTGAGCAACGGGTCAGGAGGAATCGTACCCGCTCCATGTCATTCGGTTAAAGAGACCTAAAGTGACTTGGCACTTACCGTTGGCATAGATGGAGGGTCTTAGGCAGTGGTCAGAAAGACCAAATGATCTCGAGAGATTGCCGTCCCGGGGATGGTGGTGAGTTGGCGTGCTTAGACCGTGATCACCGAGAATGTGCCCTGAGAGCACGGGGCGTGTGGCCGTGCGTGCCAACGCCTGTGATGCAATGTATTTTTATACTGCTTGGTTGTGCTAATAAAGTGCAGGGAAGGAGTATCGCCGCCAAGTGTTGGGGGCGGGATCGTTATAATTTGGTCAGCATGCCTGACCGTTGCTTTGGTTTTCCACCGCTGCGGTGGATTGTGCTTGCAGGTGCTGCGGAGCCGAGCGGTAAATAGTGGGCTAAAGCCCAAGTTGCTGAGCTGGCCCTCGAAGGCCTAAGTTTTTGAGTGTTTTCTTTTATTCATGTATGACCGACCTGCGTGCCGAGATTTGGAAAACATGTAATATGAGAAGAATAAATGTAAGGCCTTAAGGCCAATACTTGTGTGTTTGTACTTCATTCCTTTTAGCATATTAGTGGACATTCATGCTAGTGTTGGGTTCTTTATTTTAATGCAACAATTTTAAATTGCTTCCGCTAGAATGCTCTGTGTAGGACGTTGGATTGGTTGGATGCTTTCCATTGAGTAACCACCCAGTCTGTCTGTGGTATATAATGTCGGGCCCCAGCCGGACCTACTGCTATATGCTATGCGACGGATAGGGGTGTTACAATTTGGTATCAGACTACTGGTTTCGGTCAAGCTTAAAATGAATTCGTGGGCGAATTATTTTAAGGGGTGGTGAGCATATGTGTGCGCGTCATCATTATAACAACAAAAAAACCCATGAATGTCCCATTAGGAATGAAAAATACACGTGTTTGAGGAACCTGCGTGTTCCTATAATTTCATTTTGCAATTTTTTGGTCGCTTAACGGTGTTTTGTACAACTATAGGTGTCCAGAAGCTGTGCTGGGCCGCCAGAATGTCCGGTTTCTGAGGAGTATAGTGCACCCGGTGAGGTGTTTGAGACCCCTCCTTCATCTGAAACCGTAAGAAGGATCGTTGAAGCGGTATTCACTGTGACGAGTGCACAACATGGAAGCAATGTACAACCCTATGCCCTTGTTTTGGCTTCAACGCCGGGTGGCGTGATGGAGCAAATGACTTTTGGTAGACCATCGGGGCAGCAGCTGAATATGCATTTAGTGTAGGGAGCGCACTAAGTTGACGAATATTTGCAAGCATTTCTTACAATAAGTCGCTACCCATGATTTGAGTTGGAGAACGAGCAGGCTATAGTCGATAGATTTTATAATGGTCTGCGTGGCGAGCTGCGAATCCTACTGCTAGGACCAAAATTATTGGGATTCCGAGCGTTGGTGTAGTCGGCTAGATCTTTGGAAGCAGACTTGAGGAAGACTCACCCGATGACAGCGACCATGGTATCGAACTATGCAAGCCCCATAAGAGTTGTATCCGGCAGAATGCTGGAGAAGAGGGCTACAACATCGACTAGCAAAGCTACTTACACTTGTCATACTTGTGGAAAGAAAGGGCACTTTACCCGAGAGTGTTGGAATGGTGCTCAGAAGACTAAGAAAGCTATGTTAGGAGCAGTTGAGGACTTTAGTGCAAAAGAAACGGCGTTCAAAATGCCGAACACCTCAAAGTCTGGATATCGTAGGTGGTATAAGAAGGCTAGGGCTTTGGGTCTAGCCCCTCCTCTTGGTGCTTCGGGGGCATCTACAGGCCAAACCCCAGGCGCATGTTACAACTGTGGGGAGTCGGGGCATTATGCCCGTGCGTGCCTAAAGTCCGAGAGAAAGCATGCCGCCGTGAGGACAGGTATGGTTTAAAGTTATAGCAGTTTAACCTTAAATACTTGTTGCCCTTGTGCATGTTAGCTTAGAACTACTTGTGCTAAGATTTGTTCTGATTTTCGTTTATCCGTCGAGGGCACCGTTCGTGTAAACAAAGCTTCGCATTCCTTATTTAAGAATTATATTACGCGTCGGAGTACCTCCTTCGATGGTAAGAGACAAATTGGATGTGTTATGGTCCAATGGTGCTCAATGCGCGCGGGTAGAATCTGTTGTGCTTAGGTGCGGTCAGGGAGTCAAGACTTTGAATTACAAGTGTCGTTACTACCGCTAGGGGAGCTCGACGTGATCTTTGGTATGGACTAGCTCTCGGAGCAGCAAGCATACATTGATCGAAATCGCAAGGAAGTCAAGTTGGCAACAGGTCGTGAGACGAATTTTACGGGCTTGAAAGGGGTCGAGCAAGACGTTGATGTCTGCTCTTCAGGTGGTGAAGGCGGTTCGTGCTGGTGCAGAGCTATTTTTTACAGTATTGGAGGTTGCAAAGCCGAATCCTACGTTGGACAGTATTTCAGTGGTAGTTGAGTATCCTGATGTGTTCCCCACCGATCTTCCTGGAGCCCCGCCTCAACGGGAGATAGATTTCACGATTAAGCTAGTGCCAGACACAATGCCTGTGTCACGATTTCCGTATCGGCTAGCGCATAAGGAAATGGAGGAGCTGAAGGTGCAACTTCAAGAGTTGTTGGAGCAAGGGTTTGTGCGTCCAAGTTCGTCGCCTTGGAGCGCACCGGTCCTCTTTGTAAAGAAGAAGGACGGGAGATTGAGACTTTGTAATGATTATCGGGAGTTAAACAAGCTAACGAAAAAGAATAAGTACCCAATCCCAAGGATCGATGATCTTTTTGATCAGTTGGTCGGGTCGACGATGTACTATAAGTTGGATCTCAAGTCTGGTTACTATCAGCTGAGGATAAGGGAGAGTGATACCCCTAAGACAACATGCAGTACAAGATACAGGCATTATGAGTTTACGGCAATGCCGTTTGGGCTGACAAATGCGCAGTCAGTGTTCATGGATTTGATGAACCGGACGTTCAGGGAGTACTTGGGCCATTTTGTAATCGTCTTCATCGATGATATTTTGGTGTACTCACATAGTGAGGAAGATCACTTCAGGCATCTTCATTTGGTTTTGAAGACGCTAAGGAGGAATCAATTTTATGCCAAGTTCTCGAACTGCGAGTTTTGGTCGTCCTCAGTGGCGTTCCTCGGTCATATAGTGAGTGGGGAAGGTGTTGCAATGGATCCAACGAAGATTGTTGTGATACGAGAGTGGCCTGAGCTTTCTATGGTAGTGGAAGTACGGAGCTTTCTGGGTCTTGCCGGCTATTATAGGTGCTTCGTAGAGAACTTCTCGTGGATAGCATTACCTCTCACTACTTTGACGAGGAAGGAGCAGAAGTTTGTTTGGATGCTGGAGTGCGCGCGAGCTTTTTAGGAGTTGAAATGTCGGTTGACCACGGCGCCTGTGTTGAGTTCGCCGAGTAGGACCGGAGGTTATGAGATTTATAGCAATGCTTCGGGCAGTGGTTTGGGTTGTGTGCTGTTACAGCATGGAAGCGTTACAGCATATGGCTCGAGACAGCTGAAGGTGCACGAAAGGAACTATCTCATCCATGACTTGGAGTTAGCGTCCATGATTTTTGCCTTGAAGCTATGGAGACATCATCTGTACGGTGTGAAGATTGATATCTACACCGATCACAAGAGCCTGAAGTATTTGTTTGATCAGAAAGATCTGATCATGCGACGGCGTAGATGGATGGAGTTCCTGGGGGACTATACATTCAAGATCCATTACGTGCCTGGTAAGGGCAATGCGGTTGCGGACGCGTTGAGTCGTCGGGCCCCATCTCAAGCAAATTGGCTGTCGGTCCATGATGAGCGGTTGGTTCGGGAGTTAGAGGCGTTGGGGATCTTTTGCGTTGATAAGCAATCAAGCGTTGAAGCAGTATTGAATTGGACTAAAGTCCAATATGACCTGTCTGATTGGATTCAGCAGGCGTTGAATATGGATGTCCACATGAAGCAACTCATGATAGAGGCTCTGGATGGGTCAAATTCTCAATTCGTTGTGGAGGACGGATTACTTTGGAAAGACAGTCGTCTGTGCGTCCCAATTGTGGGCAATTTGAGGGTGGAATTTTCGTATGAGGCGCATCATACCAAGTACTCAATTCACCCGGGGAGCACGAAGATGTACCACAATGTTAAGAAATTGTTCTGGTGGCCAGGACTGAAAAAGGATGTGGCGCTCTACGTGGAGAAGTGTCAAACTTGCGCCTTGGTGAAGGCGGAATTCCAAAAGCCGGGAGGATTCATGAAATCCTTGCCTAATCCGGAGTGGAAGTTCGACGACATTACTATGGACTTTGTGCACGGGTTGCCAAGGTCGCAAAAGGGGAACGACACCATTTAGGTGGTCGTAGATCGTCTAACGAAGGTGTCACATTTCATTCCGCATAGGAAGGATGATCCGGTTGATAAATTGGCAAAGTTATTTGTGGATAATAGTGTACGGCTTCATGGTGTGCCCCGCAGCATCGTGAGTAACCGAGATGGGCGGTTCACGTCCAATGATTGGAGGCTGGTGCAGCAGATGTTAGGAACAAAGCTGAGTTTTAGCACAGCCTTTCGTCCGCAAATGGATGGGCAGACCGAGAGGGTCAATAGGACAATGGAAGACATGCTCCGCATGTGTGTCCTGGACTTTGTAAGGCAATGGGAAGACCATCTATACTTGGTGGAGTTTGCATACAACAATATCTACCAAGCGAGTATTCAAATGGCGCCCTTCGAGGCCCTATATGGTAGAAGATATCGCATGCCATTGACCTGATTGGAAACGGGTGAGTCAAAGTTGTACAAGCGTCAAGAGATGGAAGATGCTACTTCATTGGTGCGAACCATTCGGGAGAGGTTGCTAATCGCTCAGGACCATCAGGCGAAGTACGATAATGCCAAGCACAGGAACGTGGAGTTCGCTGTGGGCGACTGGTTATACTTAACGATCAAGCCGTTCAAGGGCGCCTCGCGGGTGTGGCGATTGAAAAATCTAAGCCCGAGGTACCTTGGGCCATTTGAGGTTCTGGAGCGGGTTGACGAAGCAGCCTATCATTTGAATCTATCAGTGGAGCGTAGTGGTCTACATGATGTATTCCATATATAGGTGCTGCAGAAGGAGGTGCAAGAGCATGCGCAAGTGATCGCGGTCGATCAAGTGATGGTTGATAGTGGGCTGACGACAAAGGTCAAGCCCGTACGTATTGAGGACTCGGAAGTCAAGCGGCTACGCAATAAAGAGATCATGATGGTCAAGGTCCGATGGGACAATTACGGTCGAGAGGAGCTCTCTTGGGAGCGAGAGCAGATTTATTTCACTCAGGTTCCATTTAAGTTTTATGTTTCTTTCCTTTATGTAATTTCGAGGACAAAATTCTTTTAAGAGGCGGAGAGTTGTAACGCCCCGAAACTCAAAATAGCGACGGGTGGCGTTTTGGGCCAAATCTAGTATTTGGCAGGGGGCACACAGCCTAGGACACGGGCGTGTCTCAGGGCGTGTCGAGCCCATGTCAATGATCGGCCTAGGGAGTCAACATTTTCGCTCGACGATGTGTCAAGAAGGGGCACACAGCCTGAGACACGGGCGTGTATCAGGGAGTGTCGAGCCCGTGTCGACGATCGGCCCGGGGAGTCGACATTTTCGCTCGACGATGTGTAGAGACAGGGAACACGGCCTAGGATACAGGCATGTCCAAGGCCGTGTAGTGTGGTCGACGAACTTCGCTCGACGAAGTGTCGAGACAGTGAACACGACCTGGAGCCCAGGCGTGTTCGGGTTTGACACGGGCGTGTCAGGTCGAACACGGGCGTGTTGGATGCCCGTGTGTCTTTCGAGGCGCGTCGATTTTGACGGCGAATGAGGGACACGGCCCTGGACACGGGCGTGTCGTAGGCCATGTTCGGCCCAGGTTTTACTTTTCAGCTATGAATCGTAGCCATTCGTTTCCTTATTTTGGGATCCGACGGTTGGGGGTTGTTCCTACTAGGATATACCCAAGATTGGGCCTTTAAAACCCTCATTTCACTTGAGTGGTTCTCTTTCTAAGTCAAGAGAGAGGGGAGAGCAAAGGAGGAAGAAGAAGCCTAGATCCGGTCACCGGCAGAGCTTCGGAGCTCCAAATTGCGAACCTACTTCAGATCTACGAAGGCAAAGAGAGTGCGGTGCTTTTCATCTGCTTACATTTCCATGGCGCCAAGGAAGAACGCTAGGGTAACGATTCTCTTCTTGAGCATGTGAAGCTCTACTTCTTTTGCATAGGGAAGCCCGCTCTTGCGAGTTTGCAGTGAGTTTGAGGCGTTCCTTCGGGTAGACATGAATAGTCCCCGTTGTGTACATGTAGAGTCCGTAATCGAGAACGGATATATGCATGATGTGTGAAGCCTACCTGGACAAGTTGGTCTGGATCGGTGATGTTGCATTGCATATGTGGCTGGAGAAGACTCCATGCGAATGTTTGTTTTTCGGGTTTTCTACGAGGTAGATTGCAACAAGGAGCTTTGGGGATTAACTCCAAGGTGCACCCGAAAAACTGGGCGGATGTGTGGTTCTGCCATCATGTGGGCCTGGGAGCCAACTTGAACATAACTGGGTTATGTGATGTTTGTAAACGATTTGGGACTCGGAAAAGTTTGACCCGTGCATATGTTTTAAATTAACGTTGCGGTGTGAGCAACGGGTCAGGCGGAACCGTACCCGCTCTATGTCTGGTGTAGGGGAGACCGTGATACGTGCTCGACTACACTAACGGAAACTTTCGTCACAAAGCATAAAAGCCAGATAGGAGGGATCCAACCAAAAGCGAACGAAAAGGGGTCGGGTTGGATCCCAAATCCGAATGAGAAAATCAATATAGAAGATTCTAGCCGGACTCGAAGTGTTCCAATCTTGGAGAGCAAGTCAAATCTAGGCCAGGTCTCGCTCCCACAACGGATCTTCCCAATCCGGAATACATGAGATTCAATAACAACGAAGCCAAATCAGGTTTTGCAAGCGATGTATTTTAAAATCACGGAAAAGACGGTTCGCAAAAGCCTCCACAAACTCAAAGCAAGAATCACTAAAGATGAAGAGATTACCCAACCAAGAACATCAATCACACATGATAGGTGGGAGATTCACTCTCTCCACGGAACCACCGGCGTCATACCGAATGGGGCTGTAATCCTTTTCCTCGTAGTCGCACCAAAGGAAGCCACGTCAGCGTCGCACCGAAGAGGGGAGGAAGGAAGCAAGGGGGGCGGCTTCACACCACAAGGCCGGCTGCTTGGAGTCTCTCCTTGGCCGAATTTCTCCTAGGGAGTTTCTTTGGATTCAAATTCTTCTTCTTCTCTATTAATTCTCATAAAGAGGTCTCCTTATATAGGAGTTACAAACACATAGGGGTTATAAACACATAGGAGTTACAACAAGCCCTTAACCATCCATGATGGAGATGTAATCTCATCCATCCGTATGGTTAAGTACACACCACAAACTATGAAATGTCCAAAAATAAAAATTACATAACATTTATGAATATAAAATTATCATCCAAACATGAAATAATTTTATATTCATCAGTATTAAATAAAAGTGCATGAAATAACGTAATTAATTATTCACGGTGGATTTGGCACGCCGCGGGCGGAGGTTTTAACGTGGTCTTCCTTCAGCATCATCACGACACCTAAGATCTTTGTGTCGTTGTGCCTCGGCAACCGGGTCATCATCATGTAGTGGCGGAGGGGCCGCGACATCAATCCTCCCCCACTAAAAATCACGTATCTCCGATGCGTGGGCCGAGAGATAGCGACGGAGAAGCTCGGCATCCAAATGTTGAAGCTCTGTCGTGAGTACCCATGAGTCGTCTGAAGGGGGACGGTCACGCCAATGGATGAGGAAGCGGTAGGTAGCACCATCAGGAGTAGTAAGTGCCTAAGTAGCAAGTATCATATCTGGAGTGAGAAATGTCTTGGGAAACCTGGGAAACATGTCAGCAGTAAAAAAAAAGAAGGCAACGTACCATCCGATGTTATACCTGCGGGGACCGAAAGAGAGAGATCATCCGAACTACCACTCCCTAACCCATTAGAAATTTTAGTGGAGGGAGAAGACGACAAAGAATTCAACTCAGGTGGAGGCGAAACAAATGGCGTCAAATCCAAGACATTAAAAATAGGGGAGATACCCCAATCAGCTGGCAAATCCAACACGAAAGCGTTGTCACCTAGCTTCTTTATAATCCAAAAAGGGCCGACGCGCTTTGGTGTTAACTTTTTAACGGTGCCAGATGGCAAATGTTCGGGAACTAACCGGACTAGGACTAAATCGTCGACTTTGAAGTGCGACACCCTCCTATATAGATTAGTGTGCGTCTGATAAGACTCGTATTGAGCAGTCAAGGTAGCTTGTATACGTGCATGTAGGTCATGAATATGTTGGGCGAAGGATTGTGCAAACTGACTTGTCTTGTATGTTGGGGGCAACGAAACCAAGTCAAGAGGCACAGGGGCCTTGTACCCGTGAACAATCTCATTTGGAGACAGACCGGTGGAATGATTTTTGGAATTATTAAATGCCAACTTGGCGTGGGGAAGAAGAAGATCCCATGTACCTTTGTGATCGCTCACTAGGCATCTAAGAAGGCTTCCCAAGCTCCGATTGACCACCTCCGTTTGCCCATCGGTCTGAGGGTGATAGACGGGGGAAAACAATAACTTGGTACCTATTAAGACCCAAAGTGTTTTCCAGAAATAGCTCGTATACTTAACATCTCTATCCGAGTCTATTGTCTTCGGCACTACTTGGTGACTAACTACTTCTTTAAAATACAATTTTGCAATATAAGATGCGTCGTTGGTTCTAGTGCACGGAATAAAGTATGACATTTTAGAGAACCTATCCACAACGACAAGAATGGAGTCGTGATGACGCGAAGTAGTTGGTAGGCCTAAGAGAAAGTCCATGCTCACGTCTTCCCGTGGCGTAGAAGGTATATGCAAGGGCGTATATAATCCTACATTGGTTTTGGTGCCCTTGGATACCTGACAGGTACGACAACTACTAACTACCCTTCCCACCATTGCCATAAGTTTTGGCCAATAGAATTTCTCCTCAACTAGCGTAATGGTCTTGTCCCTGCCGAAGTGGCCACTCAACCCTCCACTATGCAATTCCCAGATGATATGGAGGCGTAACGATGACTGCGGAATACACAACTTCCCATGTCTAAATAGATAGCCATCCTTAATGACGAACGCAGATATAATCGTGGGGGAGCTATCCTGGGCAGACAGATATGCGTCCTGAAAATCCGGGTATGTGGCGTACTCATCCTTCATTCGCTCGAATCCTACTACATTAACCTCCATAGTGGTGAGTAACAGGGTTAGGCGACTAAGAGCATCCGCGACTCGATTGTCAGCTCCCTTAAGGTATTTGAGACTAAAAGTGTAACCCTGTAGGAAAGATACCCACTTAGCGTGACGCGGGCTGATTTTATGCTGGCCATTGATGAACCGAAATGCTTCGTGATCGGAGAGGATCACAAACTCCTTAGAGAGGAGATAGTGCCTCCAATGGTGTAAACATCTAATGACGGCATAAAACTCCCTATCGGAATTTGAGTAATTCAATTTGGCGCCCGCTAACTTCTCACTAAAATAACTCACATGGTGTCCTTCCTGACTCAAGACACCTCCTATTCCCACGCCAGAAGCATCACACGTAAGCTCAAAGACCTTTGTGAAGTCAGGTAGACGTAAGACAAGTGCCTCAGTCATAAGCTCCTTAATGCGTTGGAAAGCGATAGTGGCGGACTTCGTCCAAGTACACTCACCTTTCTTCATGCAATCACTAATGGGGGCCATAATGCTACTAAAGTCTCGAATGAAACGGCGGTAGAAAGTAGCTAACCCATGGAAACTCCGCACCTCTTATAACGTGGTCGGTTCGGGCCAATCCTTAATGACTTTAACCTTGTTAGGGTCAACTCTAATGCCTTATGAGCCGACTATGTAGCCTAAGAACTCCACTTCTGTGACATAGAATGTGCACTTCTTGAGATTAAGGAATAAGGTTTCCTTCCGCAGGGTGGAACGAACCGACCTCATGTGGGAGACGTGCTCAGCAGTGGTGGTACTAAAGACTAAGATGTCATCGAAATAGACGACCACAAACTTCCCCATGTAAGGCTGAAAGACATGTGTCATCATCCGAGAGAAAGTACTGGGGGCATTGGATAGCCCAAAGGGCATCACAAGCCACTCATATAACCCATCCTTTGACTTGAACGCAGTCTTCCATTCGTCCCCCTCACGGATCATGATCTGGTGATAGTCACTCCGCAAATCTAACTTTGAAAAAATGGTAGCGCCAGATAAGTCATCTAGGAGGTCATCTAATCGCGGAATAGGAAATCTATATTTGATGGTAATCTTGTTGATAGAATGGTTATCAACACACATTCTCCACGTACCATCCTTCTTGGGAACAAGAAGGGCAGGTACCGCACATGGAGTCATACTAGTCCTCATGAACCCCTTTTTCATCAAATCCTCGATCTGGGTCAGTAACTCTTTATGGGCGGCGGGATGAAGCCTATAGTGGGGTTGGTTTAGTAAAGAGGAACCAGGGATAAGGTCTATCGCATGCTGTATATTCCTCAGCGGTGGTAACACCAAAGGCAGCTCATCCGGGTACACGTCCTTATATTCGTCCAACAATACCCGTAACTCTTTAGCCAAATCGTCTAATGCTCTCGAATCCCCTTTCGCACACATAAGAACTAGTGCATACATCATCCCGTCAAGAAAGGGATCCTTCACAAATTCTTTTCTACCCACTAGATTCAACGTCTTCCTCTCCACCGAAACAGTGGTGTCCTTAGCTAAAGCTACCGGCTCCTTCGGGACGGTCGGCCTCAACGTAATGACCTTACCATTAAATTTAATTTCGTACGTGTTGGATCTCCCAAAGTGTGTCACGTCGCGGTCATAAATCCAAGGGCGACCCAACAACACGTGGCAGGCGTCCATAGGAAGGACATCACACCATACCTCGTCAGTGTACGATTTGATCGAGAGGGGTACAAGGCATCGCTTGGTGACCGGGACGGTAACCTTATTAATCCAAGCTTCTTGGTAGGGAGTCAGGTGGGGCTGCGTAGTCAAGTGCATACGTGTAACGACATTCTCAGAGATGACGTTCACACAACTGCCACTATCAATGATCAACTTGCACAACTTCTCGCCACTCTTAAAGATCTGGGAAAATATACTCGTCCTCATCCAGTCATCTAACGTACAGGGAGTGGTCAAGATACAATGCATCACCATAAGGGGGTGATCGTCCTCTAAATCACTTGGGACCCCTTCTGGGTCACTCTCTTCAGCAGCCTTATATACGTAATTAACAAGGTCGGTAGTCGAATCTAATAGGGCTATGACTTTGGTCTTTGTTGGGCATTCAAAGGCGTAGTAGCCTTGAATGTCGCAGGATTAACATGTAGCATTAGACTTGTTAACTTTCCCGATGGGGATACACTCACTTGCAGGGTTCTTAGCGTTCCTAGCAGTGATCACGACAGACTTGGACTCGGTGGACCGAAACTTCCCTTTTTCCGGATATATGGAGAAAGATGCTCCAACTGTGGACTTTCGCTTCGCATGGGAATAACTGGAGCGAGCCTTAGAGGCTAAGTGTTTTTCGATGTCGAGGGCGTCATTGAACGTCGTGTTCAGATCCGTATGACCATATCGTAAGAGCTTCCGCTGAATATCGGGATGAAGCCCCTTACGAAATCTGGATAGGGTGACCTCGGGGATCTCCCTCAGATCACAACGCACCATACGGTCTTTCAGTTCTCCCATATACTCAGCTACCGAGTTTGAGCCCTGCCGTAGAGTGGCAAGCTCGTCGAACATCTGTGTCTGATGGTATGCGGGAACGTACTGATCGGTCAACAGGTTCTTCATCACAGCCCATCCAATAAGTGGGACCCCGTTCCCGGTTCCTATCCTACGCTCTTCATTCAGCCAATAGGTTTTGGCGCGTCGTGTTAGCTTCATCCTGGTAACTTGAACCTTTTGATGGTCTGTAAGGGTTTGCCAATCGAAGTAGCACTCCATATCCACCACCCAAGTAAGGAAGATCTAGGGATCTCCCATGCCATCATAAGTGGCGGCGTCGATCTTAATGGCCCTAGTAATATCGAAAGCACGATCGTGGTGGTGTTCTCGAGGGGGCACTCAGGGAGAGTCCTCATCGGAATCCGAATCAAGAGTTTATTGGCGCCGGTTGGGCTGCTCAACATTAATGGGTGGCGGGGGTGGCCTTGCTTGATTTTGTAGGATCTGTGCTAACATGTTCCTAAGCTCCGTCATTTCGTTACGTAGCCCTACTATGGCCTCGGTGTTGGATCCCCATGCTCACTTGCAGCCATCCTAGACATAGACGGTATTGTGTATTCCAATCCTAGCCTAGTGCGCATTCAGGTTTAGAAAAATCTTGGGAAGATGATTTTTCCTAGGGCTGAAGCTATATTGGAAATAGGATACTTTTATAGATTCACGATGTGAGGAACACGTGGATCGTTAAATTTTTTTTTTGAAATTTCGCTGAAAAATAAAGATTTTAGTCCGCTATTGGCAGACCACCGAAAATAATTTTTTTGTTTTTTCTAAAGATTAGATTGACCAACCAGGAATGCAGCGAGATTGTTTGCAACGTGGGAGTTGAAACAACCGCCTCTGATACCAAATTGGTGTAGGGGAGACCGTGATACGTGCTCGACTACACTAACGGAAACTATCGTCACAAAGCATAAAAGCCAGATAGGAGGGCTCCGACCAAAAGCGAACGAAATGGGGTTGGTTTGGCTCCCAAATCCGAATGAGAAAATCAATATAGAAGATTCCAGCCAGACCCGATACAACGTCCTTAAGACCTACCTCTCCAACAAGCACACAACTCACCGCACCTACACAAGCATCTATTGTACCAACTTGAGCCGTTTCAAACACAGTAATAATTTATTTCGGAACAGCGACAAACTTCAAATGGCAGTCAAGTTCCAGTTGAGATTAATTTCCTTGTTGACACAAAGTGTTCCAATCTTGGAGAGCAAGTCAAGGCTAGGCCAAGTCTCGCTCCCACAACGGATCTTCCCAATCCGGAATACAAGAGATTCAATAACAACGATGCCGGATCAGATTTTGCAAGCGATGTATTTTAAAATCACGGAAAAGTCGGTTCGCAAAAGCCTCCACAAACTCAAAGAAAGAATCACTAAAGATGAAGAGGTTACCCAACCATGAACATCAATCACACAAGATAGGTGGGAGATTCACTCTCTCCACGGAACCACTGGCGTCACACCGAATGGGGCTGCAATCCTTTTCCTCGGAGTTGCACCGAAGGAAGCCACGTCGGCGTCGCACCGAAGAGGGGAGGAAGGAAGCAAGGGGGCGGCTTCACACCACAAGGCCGGCGGCTTGGAGTCTCTCCTTTGCCGAATTTCTCCTAGGGAGTTTCTTTGGATTCAAATTCTTATTCTTCTCTATTAATTCTCATAAAGAGGTCTCCTTATATAGGAGTTACAAACACATAGGAGTTATAAACACATAGGAGTTACAACAAGCCCTTAATCATCCATGATGGAGATGTAATCTCATCCATCCGTATGGTTAAGTACACACCACAAACTATGAAATGTCCAAAAAAAAATTACATAACATTTATGAATATAAAATTATCATCCAAACATGGAATAATTTTATATTCATCAATATAAAATAAAAGTGCATGCAATAACGTAATTAATTATTCACGGCAGATTTGGCACGCCGCGGGTGGAGGTTGTAACGCGGTCTTCCTTCAGCATCATCACGACACCTAAGATCTTTGTGTCGTTGTGCCTCGGCAACCGGGTCATCATCAAGTAGTGGCGGAGGGGCCGCGACATCAATGTCGTTCGGTTAAAGAGACCTAAAGTGACTTGGCACTTACCGTTGGCATAGATGGAGGGTCTTAGGCAGTGACTAGAAAGACAAAATGCTCATGATAGATTGCCGTCCCAGGGATGGTGGTGAGTCGGCGGGCTTAGACCGTGATCACCGAGAATGTGCCCTAAGAGCACGGGGCGTGTGGCCGTGCGTGCCAATGCCTGTGATGCAATGTATTTTTATACTGCTTGGTTGTGCTAATAAAGTGTAGGGAAGGAGTATCGCCGCCCCAAGTAGGGGGCGGGATCGTTATAATTTGGTAAGCATGGCTGACCGTTGATGTGGTTTGCCACCACTGCGGTGGATTGTGCTTGCAGGTGCTGCGGAGCCGAGCGGTAAATAGCGGGCTAAAGCCCAAGTTGCTGAGCTGGCCCTCGAAGGCATAAGTTTTTGAGTGTTTTCTTTTATTCATGTATGGCCGGCCTACGTGCCAAGGTTTGGAAAACTTGTAATATGAGAAGAACAAATGTAAGGCCTTAAGGCCAATACTTGTGTATTTGTACTTCATTCCTTTTGGCATTAGTGGACATTCATGCTTGTTGGGTTCTTTATTTTGATGCAACAATTTTAAATTATTTCTGGTAGAATGCTCTGTGTAGGACGTTGGATTGGTTGGATGCTTTCCATTGAGTAACCACCCGGTCTGTCTATAGTGACCTCACCCAAATAGGGAGAGATTGTTGGATCCTTAGTTTGGATTTGAGCCCGAACGGGTAAACCTGTTTGCCAAGGATAGATTTATCCGAGCTTTTTTCAAATGTCTTTTTCAGGATGAAAATGGACAACCAGATCAAAAATTATGGTTTTATTTATTGGGCTATATTTATCACCATATTTATTGAGCCATTATGATTGAGCCATACTTCAAGAGTCATATTTATTGAGACGTAATTATTCAATCATATTTCTTGAATTATTTTCATCGAGAGATATTTAATAAGCCATATTTATTGAGCCATATTTTTTGAGCCAAATTTATTGAGATATATTTATTGCCCCATATTTATTGTGTAGTAATTATTATAACATATTTATTGAGTGTTGAACGAGCGCGAGTGGGTAAACCTGTTTGCCAATGGATAAATCATTCAGAGCACTTTTTAATGGGCTTTTTCAGGATAAAAATAGACAACTGAATCCAAAGTTATGATCATATTTATTGAGTCATATTTAATGCGCTATATTTATTTTATCATATTTACTAAGCCATATTTATTGAGACTTAGTTATTGAGTCATATTTCTTGTGCCATATTTATTGAGCAATATTAAATTGCTTCCGCTAGAATACTTTGTGATTTTTCTCTTTTCTGCTGTTTATAGTGACCTCACCCAAATAAGGAGAGATTGTTGGATCCCTAGTTTGGATTTGGGCTAGGTTCACTAATAGGTTATTGACCCTCCATGTATAGCCTAGGGTCAAGTTGTTAGTTCTAAGGTCTAGGCCAATTTGACTAGGTTAGACAAACATTGATCCAGCAATCAGAAGCATTCAAAGATCCAGACATAGAAGAATAACAGCTTTTAATAGTTCAAGGAATCAGTTCGAAGTTCTTCGAACTCAGCTCGACGATCGTCTATCACAGATCGACGAACTCAGAGTCTCTACTCTGAGCTGAGCTCAATGAACTTGGAGCTTAGGTTGACGATCTTCCCTCTTCTCTCAAGTTCTCTGGTCGACGAAATTGTATCTCAAGTCTTTGAACTTGGAGCTCAGCTTTGACAGACTACTTTCCAGATCAACTTTCTCTGAGCTCAGCTCGACGAAGACGATTTCTCAGCTCAATGAAATTGAAGCTCAGGTCGACGAAATCTGTCCTGAGTTCGATGATTTCTCTCAGTATCAGTTTGGCGCTCTCTCTTATTTTGATTTCAGTTTGGATTATTCTAAGGCAGTAATTCTCTGATATTTAATACTCATATTCTCAAGAATATAGTCGTTGCTTGGTAGCATAAATTATGGATTTCATAGAGCAAATTACTTGACTTATTTACTGAAACAGTTGACGAAATACATTTAAGACAAATTCCAACCATTCAAGTCCCAGGATTTCAGCATTAATTTTAGGAATTCTTTTTCAAATTTCAAATGGCAGAGATCCTTCAGAATATAAAAAGAAGAAAATTCTTCTCTTCAGTAAGATAGGAGAAATTACAAGAGATCTTTTACACAACAACTGATAAAGTTTTATAGAGAAAAAGACTGCTATCTACAGGAAATTAAAGAACATCAACACACAGATCTTTAGTCTTCATTAATTTTATGCTTCAGGATTCAAAAGGACAACTCATCAACACCAGTCCAAGATGTTTCTGAAGATCTTCATCAAGGCCTACACCCTGTGCAAAGCTCCCATATTCCTGAACCCTTTTTTTATCTCAGGGGGAGCTTTTACAACATCATCCACTAAAGTCTTCTCAGTTGTTTGGGAAAGAGAAGACAACATCACTTTTCATTTCCAACTATATATAGGGTTATAGCTCCCTTCAAAAGTTGACCCCTTTGATTGTTAAGTCTCCTGATCAAAAGACTTAGTTTAGTTTTTGGGCACCTGATCACAAGCTCAAAAGGCTTGTGAGATCTCCCTTGAAAAAATAGATCTTGTGGTGACAAGACACCAGAGAAAAAACCTGTTAGTGGATTCCTACCAGGGTGGTAGAAGAGTGGATGTACCTAATTTTAGGGGAACCACTATAAATTTCTTGTGTAGTCTGGATTGCTCTAGTATTTATTTCTGTGCATTGTAATTGTTTTTGTTTTCATCTCTCTTTATACATATACTTATCACTTATTTTAATCCATTGTAAAAATAAATTGAAGTTTTAAAATACTCTATTCACCCCCCCTCTAGAGTTAAGCAGATCTATCCCTCACTTTCATATAGAGAGGAGGTGTGCTCCTCTTTGGGGAAAATTCCAAAAAATGGGCTTTTAGGGTGTTTGACCAAAGTCAAACCTAGGGTGGGTCCACCTTGCTGGTCAAAGTCAAAGTAGGTCCAAGTCATCGAGAATCGGGTCAAAGTTGGCGTATCGTGCCACAATTGGTGTGTACACATTTTTTGGTGCACAATTATGCTCGATTTGACCACAAATTGACCACCCGTCGTCGAAACTGACCGGGGTGAACTCTGTTGACTTTGTATTGACCATACGAGTCCAAAGTCACTGAGCGGGGTTGAATCGAGGTTTGTTTGCCAAAAATCCAAATTGTGCGTCGCGGCACACTAAAATGGTCAAAACACTCATATTCATCGGTAGAATTCGGATTACAACGCAACGAGTTCCAATGCGATCGTATCGACCATACGAAGCTATTAGAACTGACATAACTCAGATTTGAGTTCTCTAGCTTGATATCCCCATCTAGGGTCATCTCTTACCTAGTTATGGGTCACAGGTATAAGTTCAGGTCACATTTATTGTGTCTACAAAGGTTCTAGTGACCCAATAAAAGTCGGGATGTTACAATCCAATAAAAATAAGAGAATTTTTGTCCTCAAAAATTTGTTTAACGTAGGGGGAAAAAGTAATGTGAATATTCCAGATGAGTGGACAGTATTCTCCTTATTTACAATGAATTCTTGAGACACGAAGGAATGTGTCGCTCCGGTATCGAAGAGAGTTTTTGCGGGATGTCCTTATACCAAAAGTAATCCTGATAACCTATAGGCATATATATATATATATATATATATATATATATATATATATATATATATATATATATATATATATATATATATATATATATATATATATATATATATATATATATATATAGATCGTATAACAAATATACCCATGAGATGTTAGTATGTATATATATATATATATATATATATATATATATATATATATATATATATATATATATATATAATATATATATATATATATACATATAACATAGATCTAGTCATATCATAGGTATCATAACATCCAACGTATTGCTAACTACTGAGATATATACCTATCATAACCTCCTGAGCCGGTCCATGCTGAAGATCTAGTGCATAAGCCTCCAAGGGCACTGCTCAGTCCTGCCAATCTCTCCTGCCAGGTCTACCTCTTCATCCTCTCTGGCCCTGTCCTCTTGCAGCTGGTCCTCCCTGAACTGCTCCTAATCCTGGCCTTCTGCCGCCTGTTGGCAGAAGGCTCTAATATGCCTAGGCTATTGGCACAGAAAAAAGTTCCCTACAAAGGTAACATCTTGTCGGGTTACTGTTATGGGCTATGGTGTTGGAACTGGTCTGAGATTCTGCTGTGGTACTGGTCGGGGTACTAGGAGTACCAGTGCCTATCTGGGTGGGGGTGGGCACCTATAAGGTTGTCGGGGCTGACGTTGTCTACGCTCTCTCTTGTCAGCTGGGAGAAGCCCCTCTATCACATCCATGACCTCGGGGAAGCACTACCTATCCTCGGTACTATAGGGCCACCATCCTATGGTCCAACTCTAACACAACGGCGTGAGTCGCTATGGTGTGGAAGATGGACTGGGAGATCATGATCAAAGCCTGCCTCATGTCATCTCGCAGGCCTCAGTAGAAATAAGCAGCTCTATCCTTGTCAGTGGTTGCGAGTGTCCCAACAAAATGGGCTAAGTGAATAAACTCCCACTGGTAGTCGGGCACTGTCCGGTTGATATGTCCAATGTGCATGGACCTCTCCTACAGCGCGGCTCGATCGGCGTCAGAAATGAAATGCTCAAGGAATGCGTCTGAAATCACCGCCATAGGATGACGTTCATCGATTACCCTCTGAACGTCGAGTGGTTGACGACACTCCACCAGTCTTTGAGATACCCCTCTAACAAAATCACAACCAAAGAAACTACAGGGACTGTTGTGCACATCATGCCCAACAACCACTCCTCATCCATCTTTACCCACTCCTCTTCCTGAATGGCAGTCTTTATGGCTCTAAACATGTGAGGCCTTAGCCCCGGGAAGGTCGTCAGAAGGATGGTGGGAACCACAAGTTGCTGTGGTGGTTGTGTCATGGCTATTTGGAACGTAGTCAGAATAACTGTCAATATCCGCCCCAAGTCTATCTCAGCGAATGGTACAAATGTCGGGGCTACTATGTTTGGAGGTGGAGTGGTGGGGGCGTAACATCTGGAGGAGGATCTACCATTACTAGACTCCGGTTGTAACACTCACATCCGTCATATAGCATATAACAGAAGGTCTGCCCAGGGCCAGATGCCATGTACTATGGACAGTTAAAGGAGTTACTAATTAAAACCATAATCCAATTTCACGCATCCTAATACAGAGTGCAATCTAGCGAAAGTAATTTAAATGTTTAAGATAACCCAACCAATTGAATGTCCACTAACATAGAAATAGGAATGAGAAATCAAATACACAATTATTATGGCCTTAAGGCCTTACAATGTTTAATGTTAAAGTTTGGCGGTTTGACCTTCTAGTCGGGAGGCTAGTTGTTCGGGCGGTCTGGTGGTTTGTTCAAGTGGTATGGTTCTCTGGTAGCTTATCCTAGCAGATGTGGTCTGAGGGCTTGCCGCAACAGTGATCTGACTTTTAGTAGCAGTGGTCTGGTGGCTTACCATAGTAGCGGTCTATTGGCTTGCTGCAGCAGCGGTCTGACAGTTAGCCGCAGCAGCTGTCTGGTGGCTTGTCACAACAACAATTTGCTGTCTTACTGTAGCTGTGGTCAGGCAACTAGTATTGGCGGTTAGGTGGCTAGCAGGCAGTCTAGCGGCTAGCAGTGGCGGCTGGCGGCTAGCAGACGGTCTGGCAGTTAGCAGTCCTTTGTACAGTGTTGTTGTTTGACAGTGGCAAACCGCATAACCATACGGATACTTATTTAGTCCCACATCTCTTATTATAGTCTTTCTCCCTCATTTTCTATAAATAAGGGGGCATACCTATGTAATAATTATCATTTTGGAGCAATAAAATTTGCGGTTTATTTACCCCTTGGGTGTTTATTCGCACATTTTTCACATGGTATCAGAGGAAACCGATCCATTGCTCCAATCTGATTGCGGTTTATTTTCTAACTGTGTCGACTTGTTTGTCTGGACTTCTTCCGGTTTGCTTCTACTTTCTACCCTTGCCTCCCTTGTCGCTACTCCTGTGACACCTTTCTTTGCTTGTGTTCTATTCGCGTGGCTTCTTTGCTAATCGCTCTTCTTTGCGACTTGTTCTATTTGCGCGGCCTCTTGGTTGTTCGTGCTTTCTTCTTTCTCCTTTCTACCCGCGGGTTGTTTCTACCCGCGGCTTGTTTCTTCTCAAGTGGGTTGTTTTCTCTACTCGCATGGTCTATCCTCTTTTTGCGCTTGTCGTGTTCGCACAGCTTCTCTTCTCTGCTGTGTTATCCGCATTTGGGTCGCGACATCTTCCTTGTCGCTGGTGTGCTGTCACCACGATTGTGCAGATTATTTCTCTTCTCTCTTCTTTGTCTTTGTGGCTTATTTTTTGTTCATGAGACTTTTTTTCTTGTTCGAGCGGCTTCTCTATTGTTGTCCTACTTCAACTTCTCCTCTTCTTTATTTCTTCTAGTTACGACTTCTCTTATCCCTGCGGCTTCTCTAACTGCTGCGGGCTCCACATCTTTGTCGCAACATATTCTCTTGCTGCTAGTGTGTTATCACTGTGACAGTGTGGTCTTCCCGTGCGGTTAGTTCGCTCCTTGGTCGCTGCGACTTCTCTTCTCGCGCAGTCACTTCTTGATTTGTTATTTTTTTAGTGTGTGGTTCTCTCCGGCTTCTCTTCAAACGGTATGGTTTGAGTATCTGCCTCTCTCTATCTTGGTTGCTGGCTCTCTATGACTTGTTTGTCATCCTGTTCGGTTTGTCTTATGTCCTTCTTGGTCGTGCGATTTATTTGTTCCTTTTGACATGGTTTCTCTTCTCTTCTCTACAGCTTGTGCTCTTGTGGCCTCCTCTTATAAGTGACTTATTGACTCTGGTGCCACTTGTCACATTACTATCAAATCTCATTTATTCTCCGCTTTGACTGACCAGAACAGACTGTCTCCTATTGTTATTGTAGATGGGACTTCTTCTCTTGTACATAGTGTTGTCACTGTTCATCTCTCTCCATCTTTGCTGCTTAAGGAAACTCTAATTTTCCCCACTTTCCCGTACAATTAACTCTCTGATCATGCTCTCTGCACTCAGTTAAATTGCACAGTTACTTTTACTGGCACCACTTGTTGTTTCTCTGATTCTATCTCTAAAGCTCCAATTGCTACAGGGACTGCAAGTGGTGGCCTTTTCTTTCTTGAACACGACGTTGCTCTTTATACTTCTTCATCTCTTCTACAATGGCATCATCGTCTTTGTCATCCTCCTTCTCGCCTAATTCATCAACTTTTCCCAGATCTTCCTTCAGAGGATTTTCCTTTGAATTGTGAAGCTTGTTAGTTTGGTAAACATCATCGCTCTTCTTTCACAGCTTGGACGAGATGTAGTTTTTCACGTCCCTTTAAACTAGTTCATTCTGACATCTGGGGTCCTTCTCCTATTGCCACTGTTGGTAGAGGAAGCTTGTACTTTGTTATGTTTATTGATGATTTCTCCATGTGCACTTGGTTGTATCTCTTGAAGGAATGTTCTGAGTTGTACTCTGTATTTACTGCTTTTTATAATGAGATCTCCGCACAATTTCCTGTGATAATTCAGGTTCTTCGTACTGATAATGCCAAAGAATATGTCAGTCGACAATTCTTTGATTTTTGTGTGAGCCATGGCTTGATTCATCAAACTACTTGTCCATATACCTTTAAACAGAATGATGTTGCAGAACGTAAGAATCACCATCTCCTGGATGTTGCTCGCAGCCTTTGCAAAAGTCTTTATTTTTAAGGATAGCTAAATTACCTAGAGGTGGTGAATAAGTTATTGGTCCCTTGTGCTATATTTTCAACATAATTACATAAGTAACTGATGTGATTAGGTTACTTGTGCTTTCAAGGAAATCACACAGACAACACAACAAATTTATACTGGGTCCCCAGATTATGTGTGCATCCACTTTCCCTCCCACTTTTATAACAACTTATTAGACATGTCACTTCTACAATCTCGGCTCCTATGAGCTTACACCATAGATCCCTCAGGATCTCTCAATCTCCTCCAAGACTTACAACTCAGGCACAAAGCCCAGCAACTCAGTGATAAACTAATCACCTACCTCAGGCCAAAGGTCCTACCACTCCGGCTGGGAGGACATCTCTACCTCAGATCCATATAGGATCCTAAATCAGAGAGAATGACTCTCCTACATCTCAAGCATAAAGGACCTAACTCAGATCCAAAAGATCCTACAACTCAGACATAAGTGACTTACAACTCAGAGAGAATGAATCTCCTACCTCAGGCTCAAAATCCCTACAGCTCAGTGATCAAGTGATCACCTACCTCAGATCCAAGTTGGATCCTACAACTCAGATTCACACTTGAATCCTGTTGCGGTATGGAGGTCGGGCGGCCTGTTACAGTTCGGAGGCCGGGCAGTCTGGCAGTTTATCTCAGCAGCCTATCTACCGGCATGTTGCTGTTTGGAGGCCGGGCAGTCTAGTGGCTTATCTCTGTCGACTGTGAGACCAGAGGTCTTGCGGTCTCCTGTGGCGGCATATTCTCTATGGCGCTTGTTCTCTCCTTCTGGTGGTTGTCGAGCGGTTAGCCTACTTGTCTAACCGCGCGACTTGTTCGGTTTGTTTATTTGTAAAGTCGCATATACGTGTAATTATTTAGTCCCACATTGATTATTTGTTATCTCTCTCATCTCCTCCATTCTATAAAAGGGAAGCTATACCTTTATAATACACACCTTTTTTGGATAATAAAATTTGTTACTCCAAATTTCCGGCCTGTTTGTTTTCTGTTCGCATATGGTATCAGTGGACTCGATCTTTTCCTGCTGATTCTGTGAGTCCTCTCTGTCTGCGCAGATTGTTTCTTCCTCTCATGACATGTCTTCACGACTTGTTTCTTCCACCGGCTTTTGCCCTGTTTGCACGGTTTCTTTCGCTCCTTATCGTTGCCCTTTGTGTGTGCGACCTCTCTGATTTCTCTTTCTTCTAGTCACGACCTGTTTTTAAGTCGCCGCGACCTATTTTTCTTGCCACGACCTGTGCCTAGTCGCCACGTCCTCCTTTTCTAGACACTCCTCTTCCTATGTCGCCGCGACCAGTTATTAAGTCATCGCAACCTGTTCTTCTTATCGCGACCTGTGCCTAGTCATCGCACCCTTCTTTTTTAGTCGTGCCCTACTCTTTATCGCCGCAACCTCTCCTTTTAGCCGCGACTTGTTCTTCTCGCCGCTCTCTTCTATGGCAACCTCCGATATCTCTACCACCACTACTCTCGTTGTCGCTCCTCCTTCTACTCCTCCCACTCCTTAAAGCAGCCTTGGAACCGTTTTCAAACTCATTGGTCCAAACTACCCAAATTGGAGTGTCTCCTTCACCTTCCTTCTCCGCTCTCAACACAAATATCATCATCTCACGATGACCCTCCTTCGCATGATTCCCCTCTATTTGAATATTGGGATGCCAGCGATGCTCTTGTCCGCACATGGCTGGTTAACAGCTTCTCTGATGAATGCCTTCCCGCCATCCATCATGATGTAACGGTCAAGGCTGCTTGGCTTCATCTCACCGCTCTCTACTCCAAGGGGGATCAGACGTCCCGCATCTATACTCTGTATGCGGACCTCTATGCCCGCCTCGCCATGTCTCCTACTACTGCTTAGCAACAAGTTCAGGCTCTCGGAGTCGAAATTCTCCAAAATCGCCCCTTCTCTACAGATCTCGCTGAGCAACACAAACACTTCTAGGAGCTTCAGGTTGTGTGTTACTGAAAGTGTGGTATGCACTGATACCACCTATGAGGTTAGACTATTTAACTCTAGAGGGGGGGGGGGTGAATATAGTGTTTAAAATCTTATCAGATTTTTATTGCATAAGTAAAATATTGATACTTATAAGTGTAATCAGAGAGTGAAGAAGAAATAAGAACTAAAACTACAACGCAAGCAGCATACAATAAAAATGAGAGAGCATCACAAACGACACAAGAATTTTTATAGTGGTTCCCCTAAAACTTGGGTACATCCACTCTTCTACCACCTTGGTAGGAATTGATGCCGACTCGTCTCCCATCCCCTTGCCCGTTGATGCTAAGAGTGCTCGTGATCAAGTTGCTGTGGAGATGATCAAGTTGCGCGTGATCAAGTTGATGCGGCGCAACATAAAGATGCTCGACGACCTTCTACCGCGACTCGTGGCCTTGGTGGCTACAATCTTCGTTCGCGGCGGGCTTAAGCCCTTTCCTTATTTGCACCTTTATTTTCCTAGTTTAATGTTATCATTATTTCATGTTGTCTTTTATTTTAAACATGTTTAATTTTTGGTGTGCTCATAGCCATCCAATAGATGATAAATTGGATGGCTAGATTTATTTTGCTTGTTTTGGGACTTGCTTATATATAGGCTTATTGATGAGAAATGAAGGCATGCTATTTGAAAACCCAAATTAATCCTCTCTTGAGAATTTCGGCCACCTCCCTTTGGGATTGCCCGCCCCCCTCTCATCCTCCTTCCTCCTCCTTTGTTAGCCAATCGCTTGGGTGATCCAAGGCTTGTGAAACGCGGAGGCGGATGCTTCTCGGTGTGACTCCGGCGAAGAAGAAGGTTGCCGCTCGGTGTGACGCCGGTGGTGCGTGGACGTGTGACTCTTCCACTTTCCTTGTTGATCTTCACCCATCTTGGGGAGGGTAATATCTACATCTTCCTTTGTGATTTCTTATGAGATTTGGAATGGATGCAATGGCTTTTTATCCGCGATCTTGAATACGATCTTTTGATTTATCAAAAACTTCTTGCGTTTATTTTCGAAACCTTGCAAGAAGCGGATCGGGTGATCCTTTGCTTGAGGAAGATCTTGGCATATAGTTATTGATCTTCCTCTCAAAAAGGTGTGGCGACCTTTCTTTCGATCTTCGGTGGAAAGGGAGTGGTGACTTTAATTAGATCGTCGCTTTTAGTCCACTCCCTCCTCCGCGTGTTTGTGCGGGATGACGGTGAATCGTGCGGCTAGAATGTTTATGTTAGGATGCGTTAGAACGTGTTTACGTGGGTCTTGAGTTGTAAGAAAAATCCGTACGCTATTTTAATCTGACAAATGAACCCCTACGTCAATTTTGGTATCGAGAGGTGAGGTTCTCGTCTTTCAGTTTCCTCATTGGCACTATTCCTCCCGAATTCCGCGAATCAAAAAATTTC